>PVJH01021190.1:0-39157 GCA_004026705.1 Nesogale talazaci
TTTGAACTGCCAGCCTGCAGGGCTGGAAATGAGTGGCATGCAAGACTACGAGGACTTTGAGGAAAGAAAGTGTAATTAGATGTTGAATAAGAAATCCCTTTGGGGGCTGAGACCCGGTGGCGTAGTGGTTGTGCGCGGGACTGCGGCCCACTGGGACGGAGGTTCAATTCCAGCAGTGGGGCTGGGCCTCCTACTCCCACCACCGGAGAGCAGTGATGCCCCCCCAAAAAAAGAATAAAAGAAATCCTTTTGACATGCCAGGCCAGATTCCAAAGGGCATCACAGTGGCAAGGGTGGTTGTCTCGCCCCTTCTGGAGTCCCGGAGTGGGTAACACGGCCACAGAGTGAACGGAGGCTGTCTGTGTCCCCACACAGGAAAGGTGGCCCGTTGATGGATCTCTGGGTGGGCCATGTCGAGAGCAGGAGAAATGTTGGCAGGCATTTGATTTTGGGGTGGGGGGGCATCACTACCCTCTGGTGGGAGTGGAAGGCCCAGCCTTGCTCCTGGAGAGCTGCTGCTGGATTTGGACCACCAAGCCAATGGGCCGCGGTCCCACACTCAGCCACTACGTCACCGGGGCTCAGCCCCACTAGTTACTTGCTGTGGGGAGTAACTTCCTCAAAATGGAATTGCTAGATGAAAAGTATATGCTTTAAAGGTGTCTGAAAGGTGGATTGCTCTTCCCGCGTCTGCCTTGATTCGTGGAGCAACAACAACCACGTCTCTGTGGACTTGTCCCTTTAGGCCTCGCATGTGTGCCCCTGGGGAAACCGAGGCAGTGAAGGGTCCCTGTAGAATCTAAAGTCAAGCAAGGAGTCTAAACCCAGCAAGAAGCAACTCAGAAGCACCTGAGTTGGGGGGAAATGCCCTCTGGACCTGTTCTCCTTGAGTAACCTCGGCACAGAGGGGCGGTTTCACGTACAAAGAGAGAAATTGGAGTCGCCTGCATCCCGGGTCCAGAGCAGGAACCGTTTAGCGACCCCCCTCGATCTATAACAGCTAGAGAGACTGAAATTAGCTTACAGCGAGAACTTGCTGCCAGTTTGGGCAGATGATGAAGGCACCAGGTAAGAAGTTGAGGAGGACTCCCTTAAACCTGGATTAAGGGCGGAGGCTGTGCTGAAGCTGCTGGGAGGCCGAGGGCTGGGTCAGGGGGCCACTGGATCAGGCTCAAATGGGCACAGCCCAGCCAGGAGAAGCCTGCCAGTCAGCACCGACTGGATTATCAAGACCGGGCCCAGCGCTTCATCGCTTCAGCCCACTCCCATGACCCACCGCTTCGGGAGGCAAGCAAGACTTGATGAGCCCCTTTCTCAGGGGAGAAAAACTACAGCTGAGAGGAAGTGTTTGAAATTTTGCTAGCCGCTTCACAGGTGAACCAGGACTCGAACCCAGGTCTTCGGTTCCAAATTCCATGAGAGAGTCCCCTGCCTCTCGGGGGCTTGGCACTTCTCAAGGGGAGCCCCAAGGCACCTTCCCTTGGTTCTTCCACCAACTTCCCCAGACTGCCTGCCCCCTCCCCCATCTCCCTGCAAACACCTCCAACCACACAGCCCAGAACAGGGCGGGCGGGCAGGCGGGTGCTGCTGGAGAGGCTGCAGCTCCCTCTCCTGTCTGACAAGGGAGTGGAGGGAGGAAGGAGGAGGTGGGAACAGGTCCCAGACTCCCATCTCACTTCTCCTCGCCCATCTCCGACTCCGACTGGCTCGTGATAGGAAACTAGGCCAGTGTGGAATATGTCACGGATATTTTCAACATCCCCATCTGCACTGGAACGTTGCACAGAGCCAAGCAGGGTGGAGCCGGAACCTTCCTGCAGATGAGGCCGGTACCTGCTCCCTCGGGGATTCCGAGCCGGGCTGGGGGCTGGGGAGGGGCACGGGAGACCCCTGAGGGCACTGGGCAAATGTATGTCCAGCTTGGAGCAGGCAGGCCAAGAGACCAGCCCACCTCTCTGCCCTCTTGCCAACGAAGAGGAGGCCAAGCTTCTGTGGCCTGCAGTCACCGTCCTCCTGCCCCCGTCAGCCAGTTTGGAGCTGGAGCCCCGAGGAAGGGGCAAGTCATCCTGCAGGGTGAGGGATGTGGGTGTTCTTGTGGGAGCAGTGCCGGGGGGTGAGACGGGCCTTGAAAGGACAGCAGGAGGTCAACAGACGGCCATCAAGCTCAGAAGCCAGCAGAGCCCTCAGGGAAGAAGCACACCAGCCTGTGGGACCATGAGTGTCGAAGGGATCTGGTATCAGGCAGCAAAGAACTAAAAATCATACCGTTGCGAATAAGGGGGAGCGCAGAGTGAGGACCCAAAGTCCACCTGAAGGCAACTGGACATCCCCTTACAGAAGGGTCTCAGGGAGGAGACGGCCAGTCAGGGTGCAGTGTAGCAACGATGAAACATACAACTGTCCTCTAGTTCCTAAATGCTTCCCCCCCCCCACCACTATCATGATCCCAATCCTACCTTACAAATCCAGCTAGACCAGAGGATGTACACATTCTGGAACTGGAAACACAGGGAATCCAGGACAGATGATCCCTTCAAGATCTTTCAGTGGTGAGAGTGGTGATACCGGGAGTGTGGAGGGAAGGTGGGGTAAAAAGGGGGAACCGATTACAAGGATCTGCATATAACCTCCTCCCTGGGGTACGGCAACAGAAAAGTGAGTGAAGGGAGATGTCGGGCAGAATAAGATATGACAAAATAATAATAATTTATAAATTGTTAAGGTCTCACAAGGGAGGGGGAAGACGGGGAGGGAGGGGAGCTGATGCCAAGGGCTCAAGTGGAAAGCAAATGATTTGAGAGTGAGGAGGATCACAGATGTACAGGTGTGCTTAACAATGGATGTGGGTATGGATTGTGATCTTTCTTTTTTTTTTGGCATCACTGCCCTCAGGTGGTGGGAGTAGGAGGCCCAGCCTTTGCTCCTGGGAGCTGGAATCGAACCTCCATCCCAGTGGGCCGCAGTCCCGTGCACAACCACGATGCCACCGGGGCTCAGCCTTTTTCTTTCTTTCTTTTTTTTTCTTTTGATTGTGATCAAAGTTTAAAAAAGAACCGCTAAAAAGAACTTCTGGTGTTTGAATGCAGGAATGCAGAGGAATGCAGAGCGGAGTCACAGGCTGGGTCCGAAACCGTCCCAGAAGCCCCCAGGGCGGTTCCAGCTGGTCCTGCAGGGCCCCTCTGAGCCTCGAGGGGAGCTGACTCAGAACGATCCTCCTGCTAGCATGAAGATCTCTCGACAGGCAGCAGGAAAACAAAAGCCTCCAGGTGAAAAATATTTGGACAAGCATTTCATCAAAGAAGATAAAGGGATGGCAAGCCAGTATTGGCGGGGGAGGGGGGGCCCTCAGCATTATTTGTCATCAGGGAAACACAATGTCATTATCACAGTGACGAAGGCAGCGGTTCTCAATCTGTGGGTCCTCACCCCTTTGGGGATCAAAGCACCCTTTCACAGGGGTCACCTAAGACCATCTGAAAGCACATAACTGTTTCACCATATATAGTTACATACTGTTTGGTGATTAAACGCTGTGCTTTAATTCTGTCTGATTGGTAACAGTGAAAATACATCCTGTATAGCAGATATTTCCATGACGATTCCTAACAGTGGCAAAAGGACAGTTCTGAAGTAGCCACGAAAATGATGTTTTGTCTGGGGTCGCCACTACTTGAGGAACTGTATTTAAATGCTTTGTTTTGTTTTTTTGTGGGCATCACTGCCTCTGGTGGTCATGGGCGCTACCCAGCCGCCACTGGATTTGAACTGCCAAGCCCGCGGGCTGCAGTTCCGCACTCAACCACTTACGCCACCGGGGCTCAGCCCTGAAGAACTGTATTTAAAAAGGTGGTGGCATTAAGAAGGTTGAGAACCATTGGGCTGGGGGATGCTGTTGAAGATGTGGGGAATTGAGGCTCTCACGCAGCATCTCATGGGCCCACCGTTTTGGAAATCCGACTGGCAGTTCGTTTCTCCCCACGTGAGCTGCTCACCCTCGCTGGGACCGGGAAGTCTGCTCACCAGAAATGCCAGCACAGACACCCCCGCACCCCGATGTCCTCAGCAGCTCGATTGTCATAGCCCCAACCAGACAGCAGTCGCACGGGGCCTCAGTGAGCTCTGGGGGCCTCTGACCACTCCCCCCCCACCCCCACCAAGGAGGGGGCCCTGGTGTTTGGAAAGCACCAGAGCTCTCTCCAGGGTGACGAGCAGATGGACATGCACCCAAGAGCCCAAGTGGCACCATGGTTGAGAGTTCAGCCAGGCACCCAAAGTGGCCAACCCCGCAGCGGGAGGAGGCTGTGGCGTCTGCTTCTGCACAGACGAACAGCCTGGGAAACCCTGTGAGAAGTTCTGCCCTCCCCTCCTGGGCAGCCCCTCTCTGCGCCAGGACCCAAAGGGTTGGGTTTGGGGGTGGGGAGGCAGTGGGGTTGGACGGTAAGTGGTGTCGCTGAGCTGTACGTAAAAGGGCAAAGTGACAAGCTGTCATCTATAGTTTTACAACAGAACAGCAGCTAAAAATGAAACCCACACTGAAAAGGTCACGGCTATTGATTCTACATGAGCATTTACACCTGAGGAGATCAGGGTTCTTTCTCTGTTTCGTCTTGTGTGGGGTCAAGTGCGTCGAGGCGCTGCCATCGAGTGGACCCCAGCTCTCGGGCGGGCGGAGCTGGCCTTCGGCTTTCTGAGAGGACAAGTCGCTCCGACAGCAGACAGCCTCCAGGGTCTCCTGCTGAGCAGCTGATGGACTTGAACTGCTGATCCTGACATGTGTGAAAGCGAGATCATGTCATGTCTGCTTGGGTTTTGATGAAGTGTCGGGGTGCGGGGTAAACAGTCTGGAGGAGAAAACCATGGGACTGACGGTTGGCATGGGAGGGTGTGGCAGGGGAGAAGGGAGTGGGTGTTAACAAACCCAGGGACAAGGGAACAACAAGTGATCCACAATTGATGGCCAGGAGGGTGCAGGAGGCCTGGTAGGGCTTGATCAACAGCAATGTAACAGAGGAATTACTGAAACCCAGGTGAAAGCTGAGCATAAACTGGGACAAGAGAAAAGTAAAAAGGAACTAGAGGAAAGAACTAGGAGGCGGGGCTGAGTCCCGGTGGTGTAGTGGTTGTGCGCGGGACTGCGGCCCACTGGGATGGAAGTTCAATTCCAGCAGCAGCTCCACAGGAACAAAAGCTGAGCCTCCTACTCCCACCACCAGAGGGCAGTGATGCCCCAAAAACAAACAAAAAAAAGAACTAGAAGGCAAGGGGCATTTATAGAGATCTAAATGCAGGCATATTTATATCTGACGATGGGGAAATAGATCTATGTGCATATATTTATAGGTTTAGCATTATAGTAGCAGATGGACATGGGACCTCCACTCAAGTACTCCTTCAATGCAAGAACACTATATTCTATTAAACTGGCATTCCATGATGCGCACCTTCCTGACATGATTGCTGAAGACAAAGTGGGTGCATAAGCAAATGTGGTGAAGAAAGTTGATGATGCCTGGCTATCAAAAGATAGAGCGTCTGGGGTCTTAAAGGCTTGACGATAACCAAGTGGCCACCTAGCTGAGAAGAAACAAAGCCCACATGGAAGAAACCCACCAGCCTGTGTGATCATGAGGTGTTGAGGGGATCAGGTATCAGGTATCAAAGACCAAAAAAATCACATCATTATGAATGAGGGGGAGTGCGGAGTGGAGACCCAAAGCCATCTGTAGGCAACGGGACATCCCCTGACAAAAGGGTCTCGGGGAGGAGACAAGCCAGTCAGAGTACAGTATAGCACTGATGAAACATACAACTTTCCTCTGGTTATTTAATGCTTTCTTCCTCCCTCCCCCCCACTATCATAATCCCAATTCTACCTTTCAAATCTGGCTAGACCATAGCATGCACACTGGTACAGACAAGAGCTGGGAACACAGGGAATACGGGACAGATAAGCCCCTCAGGACCCACAATGAGAGTGGCAATTCCAGGAGGGTAGGGGGAAGGTGGGGCAGAAAGAGGGAACTGGTGACAAGGATTTACACATAATCCCCTCCTTGGGGGACAGACTACAGAAAAGTGGGTGAAGGGAGATGTCAGACAGCATAAGACATGAAAACATAATAATTTAAAATTATCCAGGGTGGGTGAGGGAAGGGAAAAAATGAGGAGCTGATACCCAGGGCTGAAGCACAAAGAAAATGTTTTGAGAATGATGACGGCAACAGATGTGCAAATATGCTTGACACAATGGATGGGTGGATGGATTGCAATGAGTTGGATGAGCCCCCAATAAAGTGATTTAACAAAATATTTTGGGCTGAGCCCCGGTGGCGTAGCGGTTGTGCGCGGGACTGCGGCCCACTGGGACGGAGGTTCAATTCCAGCAGTGGGGCTGGACCTCCTACTCCCACCACTGGAGAGCAGTGATGCCCCCCCCCAAAAAAAAAGAAAAAAAAAAAGAAATTGTCGGGGTGAGGTCCAACCTGTCGATCAGCCTGATGATGCGTGCTTGGGGGTGTGGTCTTCGTAAAAGAAGAATCTGAGAACCTCCCTTTCTCTCTGCCCCTGCCGCTTCCTGCTTCTTGCTGGGACTCTGCCTGACTCCTGTGATTGGCCCTGGGTGAGCCACCCAGTCCTGAGAGCTATGGGGGTCCTGCCATGCTCCCAACCACCTTTGATCTACGGGACTCGGCACCCACCTGCCTGTGGTCTTCCCGAAGCCTCCGTCACCTTTCTGTGTCACCAGCCTGCCGCTGCACGAGTCTGAAGAGGGATGTGGTCATTTCGCGTCAACTTGATTCATGTATTATAGGGGTGGAGTGTAGTCTGTCAATGAGGTCTCAAGGTAGCCTCCAACAGGAGGATTCAGGGAACTTCCTCATTCTCCTCTCTGAAAGAGGATCATATACTCTCTCTCTCGGCTTCACCTTCCTGGGGACAAGCCACATGAAGCCAAAGCTGATGGCGGCCAGAGCCCCAGAGATGCGTCCACTGCCAGGGGCGCCACAGGACTTTCCACCCACTGGCCTGTGATCTTCCTGCATTCGGCATCATGACAGAGATGAGTTTATGGACTAGTATCAGATTTACAGCCTAGCATAGACCTTAAGGACTTGGTCTGGACTGGGCTGGGATGTTTTATTGATGTATAATTACTTTTTTTCATAATTACTTTGTGATATAAAGTGCTCTCTTAAACATATATGAGTGTCAATGAATTTGTTTCTCTAGTCTACCCGGTCTCACTCAAGGGAGGGAAGGACTAACAATGGACTTCCAGACTTCCATTGGATTGAGCTGGGACTCCTCCTCGGTATATAGATATACCGATATATCTATATATAGATATATATATATCAAAAAAGCTCTTTCTTAGACAGAGCTGGGTATCACTGAGTTTTTCTCTGGACAACCCATCCTGACGTGGCATGGAACTGGCCACACACCCAGGGCTCCCGAGGGCCATGTTTTTTCTTTGCCACTCTTCCCAGTCAATTGGCCTAATGTGTCTCTTCGGTTTTTTGCTTTACCTCCTAGTTCGATTAATAGTGCCCGGACTCCTTTCTTCTTCTTCTTCTTCTTTTTTTTTTTGGGGGGGGGGGGCATCACTGCTCTCCGGTGGTGGGAGTAGGAGGCCCAGCCCCACTGCTGGAATTGAACCTCCGTCCCAGTGGGCCGCAGTCCCGCGCACAACCACGACGCCACCGGGGCTCAGCCTGTATTCCTCCTTTCAATGGGTATTAGAACCCTGGTGGTGTGGTGGATTATATGTTTGCGCTGCTAACCTCAAGCTTGGCACTTTGAAACTGCTGGTCACTTCAGAAGACAAAGATGAGGCTTTCTGCTCCCGTAAAAAGTGACAGTTCAGGGCTGAGCCCCGGGGGCGTCAGTGGTTGAGTGCGGGCCTGCGGCCTGCGGGCTCGGCGGTTCACATCCAGCGGCGGCTCTCAGGAGCGGCACTGGGTAGCTCCCACGATCACCAGAGGCAGTGATGCCCCCCCTGCCCCCAAAAAAAAAAGAAAGTTACAGTTCAGAAACTGTATCCTGACTTAAAGGTTCACTGTGCGTCGGAATCGACTGGATTGACGTGAGTTTGTCATTTGACGCCAATGATAGATAAAACTTGCGATTGCCTCATCTCCTCACCAACAGTTGTGATTTTCTATTTTTCTATTTTTTCTTCTGAAAGAAAAAGTTAGGAGGAAGTGTATGTTGTCATACTGTGATTGGATTTGGCCATCTCTGGTGGGGGAGGCGGTGAACACGAAGAAGACCCTGGAGAAGGTGAAGACCCGACACGCTCTCTGTTTGGGCTTCCTGCTGGCAAGACGCATGGGGCTGCACTAGGGAACCAGAGCCAGGAGCCCCCGAGCAGACCCACCGCAGCGCTGAGACGCTCCCACCGCCACCGCATGCACGAGACTCTCCACCCATCCGCCTGGGGCCTTCCTGCACTCAGGGCCATTGCATGTATTGCCTGAGTCTGAAGAGCAATCTACAGACAGATAGTGGACGTGTGGGCTCATATCGAAATTATGGACTCGATCTGGACTGGGCTGGGATGTTTTCTAATATACAGCTGCTCTTGTATATAAAGCTCTTTGTTATATGCACGCACACACGCACGCACGCACGCACGCACAAAGATGGATGGACCCAGTGGCTACAACGGGGAGTGCAAACAGAGGGCTCCCGACCGGCGGCCTTCTGTCTTGTTGGACATAGATCGGTTCCTGTGAGTCGGCATAGACTGAGCGGCATCTAACAAGCCACAGTAACAATGGGGAGCTAAAGGGAAATCCTCCTGTCACAGAGAAGAAGCAATCAGTTGTCAACCAAAAGGTGGGTGGTCCCAACCCATCAACCAGGCTCCTCGGGCAGCAGCCGTGGCCCTCTGTTCTGTGAAGACTGACAGCCTGGGGAGCCCTCAAGGGCAGATCATCTATAAGTATGATCCCCTGGAGGGCTGGTGACCACGTGCTGGGCATCTTCTCCTGCGGTTGGTGGCCATTCGACTGTCCTCTTGGGCAACATGTCTATTCAAGTTCTCTGGCCCTTTTATGAGTGGCTTGTTGTCTGGCTGGAAGTCCTTTGTTGAAGTGCTGTGGCGGCTGGATTTGAAGTCAGCTTCTCCCTGGACAAAAGTGTCGGGTGAAGGACGCGCTATCAGGACCCATCTTGAGACCTCCTTGCGGGTGGGACCTTATGTGGCAGTGGCATCATCTCCTTTCAACTTGAGGGAAGGGTTGGAGGCTAGCCTGTCAATCAAGTCATAGCCAAGAAGGCCTCTGTGTGGGCAGGGCCTTCTCCTGAGGATTCTGGGAACTCCTGTCTTCCTCTGGGGAGGTGGGACACACACTCTCTCTGGGAGACTGGGAGACATTCCTTTTGTTTTGTTTTGTTTTGTTTTTTTGGCATCACTGCCCTCAGGTAGTGGGAGTAGGAGGCCCAGCCTTTGCTCCATGGAGCTGGAATCGAACCTCCATCCCAGTGGGCCGCAGTCCTGCGCACAACCACTACGCCACCGGGGCTCAACCCAAGACATTCCTTTCGACAAACCACCTGGAGCTACGATGTTGGAGCCAGGTGTCTGGACCTGGAGGAGTCACGTGGAGACCTGCACCGAGATGCTTCCACTGCCACTGGACCCACAAGACTTTCCCCCCACTGGCCGGTGACCTTCTTGCATTTGACATCTTTGCAGGTGTGAGTCTGAAGAGGAATTTATAGAGGTTTCTGTCTGGACGGGGCTGGGGTGTTTTCTCAATGTACAATTGCTCTTTTATATAATGCTCTTTCGGGGCTGAGCCCCGGTGGCGTAGTGGTTGTGTGAGGGACTGCGGCCCACTGGGTTGGAGGTTCAAATCCAGCAGCAGCTCTCCAGGAGCAAGGCTGAGCCTCCCACTCTCACCAGGGCAGTGATGCCCCCCCCCCCATACACACACAAAGTTATATAAAGCTCCTTCTTATACACCTGAGTGTCTCTGGATTTGCTTCTCTAGTCAACCATGATTCGCACACCTCGCAATAAGAGAGACAATGGACAGCTCCCCCTCTCTCTTGTCCTGTCTTCCTCCTCGCTTGAACTCTGCGTCTGCTGCAGAGTCAGTCCTATGGGGCACCAACCCTGGCAGCGGTCAGCACCCTGCCATGCTCCCACTTTGGATCCCAAACTCTACGCCCACTGAGCTGGGATCTCCCTGCTTCCCGCTCCCCTTTGTGCCTCATCTGCCTGCAGTGAGGTGAGTTTGTAAAGGGCTCTAGCTAGTGTCGGATCCCCTGACTTTCTTGTACATAGCTTCTCAAGCTTCCGAACGCTGCCCCCCTTTCATCCAGTTCTTCATGCTGTGATGAACCCCTCCCCCAACAGTGCCATGATTTCCGTTGCTCACTGCCATTTTGCTGCTGTTGTGAATCGAGCAACCCCTCTGAAAGGGTCGTTTGATTCCTAAAGAGGTCGGTCGAGGTTGAGAACCACTTCTCTAGACAACCAAACTGACACAACTAACCCGAATAATACCCATGTGCATAGGAGTTACTAGATTCTTGTCAAATGCCTGGTTTCCAAAGATATTCTCCCAAACAACCAATTGCTTGTCTTTCTTTTTTCGCAAAGCTTTCGGATGGACAAAAGTTTTGTTTTGGGCTGAGCCCCGGTGGCGTCGTGGTTTGCGCGGGACTGCGGCCCACTGGGTCGGAGGTTCCATTCCAGCAGTGGGGCTGGACCTCCTACTCCCACCACCGGAGAGCAGTGATGCACCCCCCCAAAATTTTTTTTGTTTTGTTTTTCTTTTAATGAGACCTCATTTATTTATCTACTGTGGCAGTCATGTACTCTGACGCCAATTCGATTAAGAGCGTAAGGGTGGAGTCCAGCCTGTCAATCTGGGGACAGCCAATGAGACTTCTGTGTGGGCATGGCTTTCTCCTGAGAATCCTGGGAAATCTCGCAATACTTCCTCTTGGAGGTGAGAGAATCACGACTTAGTCCTAGAGAGACATTGCAGCTGACAAGACACAAGGCGGAGTCCCTGTGAGACATCCCGGAGGAGAAGTCACACGGGGTTACCCTCATGGAACCAGACCTCTGAAGCCAGAAAAGCCACCTAGAGACTCCTGTCAGCGCTGAGATGCTTCTCCTGCCACTAGACACGCCAGACTCTGCACCCACTGGCCTGTGATTGTCCTGGTGTCATCGCACATGCTTCATGAGTCGGAAGGAGACTTTATAGACTGAGACCAGACATAGGGGCTAATATCGGACTTATGGAATTAATCTGGACTGGGATGGGGTGCTTTCTCAACGTTCCATTCCTCCTGTATATAAATCTCTCCCTTATATCCATATGTATGTTTATGAATTTGTTTCTCTAGTCTACCCGGACTCACACAATCTACTTATTCATTGTGTGATTTGAGCTTTTCTTACAATATTCAACAAGCCGCTGTTGAAAGCCAGGCCTGCCAGCGCTGCCTCTGCTCACTCTTCTAAGCATTTCAGGGTTGCAGCTCTGCACATTTTGGCCCTTGATCCCTTTTTAATTGGGTTTGGGTGTGTGTGTGTGTGTGTGTGTGTGTGTGTGTGTGTGCGCGTGCGCGCATGATATGAAGCAAGAGCCCTGCTCCATTTTTCTCCATGTGGAAATCCAATTTTCTCCGCACTGTTTGTGAAGAGATTCATCTTTCCCAGTGAGTGAATGTAACACCCTTGATAAAAATGTGAAAAATCAGATGGTCATCGAGGGTGGTGTCTGGAGTCTTTGAAGCTGCCTCCACCCAAGACACAACCCAGGCAACAGAGACAGGAGATGCAGGCGCTGGAGGGCATGGAGTGCCCGCCCCACTGACTTCCTTTGTCAAGAGACTAGGCGAGATGAATGGTTCCCCGCCACCATTGAGCTATTTTACGGAAAGTTTCTTTGTGTAGTTCTCGGTACCCAAGGCCCTCAGACTCAACATGTCCCACGCTGACCCAGCATCTCTCACTTCATCCCCGCCTCCTGCCCCACATCCCTGCTCCTTTTCTGTCCTCACAGTTTCACACCTTAGTCCAGCCGGAACACTGGTCACCCCGGATCCTGAACCTCCCCCTCCCCACCCCGAGTCTCTCACTTAATGTTGCATGTTAATATTTCTCTCAGACTGAGCCCCGGTGGCTTAGTGGTTGTGTGTGGGACTGCAGCCCACTGGGATGGAGGTTCAATTCCAACTCCACAGGAGCAAAGACTGGGGCTCCTACTCTCACCACCAGACGGCAGTGATTCCCAAAACAAACAAACAAAAAAAAGATTTCTCTCAATTGGCATAAATAAAAAACAAACACAAAAAATATGTATTCTCATGTACACATCGGAGCTAAAAACACAGGGAATGCAGAACTCCTCGGGACCAAGAATGAGAGTAGTGATACCAGGAGGGGAAAGAGAAGGTGGGGGGTGGAAGGGGCACCAATCACAATGCTTACAGATAACCCCCTCCCAGGGGGACAAGCAACAGAAAATTGATTGAAGGGAGATATCGGTCAATGTAAGACATGAAAAAATAATAATTTATAAATTATCAAGGGTTCATGAGAGAGGAGGGAGGGAGGCAGGGAGGGAGGTAGGGAGGGAAAAAAATTAACTGATACCAAGGGCTCAAGTAGAAAGAAAATATTTTGAAAATGGTGATGGCAGCATATGTACAGATGTGCTTGACACAATGGATATATGTATGGATTGTGACAAGAGCTGTATGAGCCCCCAATAAAATGATTAATAAATAAATAAATTTAGGCTGAGCCCTGGTGGCGTAGTGGTTGTGTGCAGGACTGCGGCCCACTGGGACGGAGGTTCAATTCCAGCAGTGGGGCTGGGTCTCCTACTCCCACCACCAGAGAGCAGTGATGCCCAAAACAAACAAATAAATAAATAAATAAATAAAATTTTTAAAGAAAGAAAATGATGATGACAACATAGGTACAAATGTGCTTAACACAATGGATGGATGCATGCATTGTGATAAGAGCTGGATGAGCCCCAGTAAAATGGTTTTTTAATGGAAAATTATAGAATTTTTAAAAAGATCCTCATATGTGTGTATATACATGCCATCTAGTTTTTTATTTGCACACACACAGACACACACTCCAACCAAAAAACAAACAAGCAAATAAACTCACGCCCACAGCGTCGATTCTGACTTCTGTACAGGGTTATCTAAAGCTGTACATCTTTACTCAACATGTACTGGGACAGAAAAAGCCCTCTGTCTCCCCTTGGGCGCCTGATGGGTTTGGACTGCTGAACTGGTGGCTAATAACCCGACATTTGCCGGACATGGCCACACAAAATCCAGATGGGTCAACTCTCTAAATATGAGGAATTAAAAGTACCATAAATAGATATGAGTGGGACCGAGCCCTGTGGCGTCGTGGTTGTGCGCGGGCCTGCGGCCCACTGGGATGGAGGTTCAATTCCAGCAGTGGGGCTGGGCCTCCTACTCCCACCACCGGAGAGCAGTGATGCCCCCCCCCCAAAAAAAAAAAGAAAGGCTGGAAGCTAAACAAACAGCCATCTAGCAGGGAAGCAAATAAACCCCCATAGCAGAAGCACACCAGCCTGTGTGAGGATGAGGTGTCCACAAGTCCAGGTACCGGGTATCAGAAGATCCAAAATCATTGTATCAATGTGAAAGAGTGGAGACCCAGAGCCCGTCTGTGGGCAATGAGACATCCCCGCACGAGGAAGGGCTGATTCAACCAGGGTGCAGTGGAGCACCGATGAAGCACACATCAGTCCTCCAGTTGCTGAATGCTTCCTGCCACCCACTACCCTGACCCAGCTCTAACTTACAAACCTGACATTGACACAGAGAAGAGCTCTCAGCACATGGAATTCAGAAGAGACCAACCCCGCAGGAACAGTAGTGGGAGGAGTGAACGCGTGAGGAGAGGGGGATGGTAGAGACTGGGGAGAGTGGGGAGAAAGGGGGAACCCATCACGAGGTTGGATAGATAGCCCATCCCCCCAGAGGGATGAATTACAAAAATGTGGGTGAAGGGAGACAACGGACATGAGTCATGTCTTACACATAAATATATCTCAAAGGTTCCTGAGGGTGGGGGAGGGAGGGGGGGAAAGAGGAGCAGATACCAAGGGCTCAAGTAGAAAGAAACTGTTTTAGAACTGTTGATGGCAATGTAGGCACAAGAGTGCTTAATACAATGGAATGATGGAGTGTTACAAGATTTCTAGGAGGCTGGGCCCGGGTGGTGTAATGTAAGTGGTGGAGTGCGGGACTGCGGCCCGCGGGCTTGGCGGTTCAAATCCAGCGGTGGCTCTCAGGAGCAGCGCTGGGTAGCGCCCACGACCACCAGAGGCAGTGATGCCCCAAAAACACAAACAAAAGATTTGTAAGAGCCCCCCAATAAAATGATTGATAATAGAGACACCATCAAGCAAACCACAGACTGCATCAACAACGCCCACAAATAAACAAGTCACTGTAACACCTGCAAACACCGTCACCTGCAAAAAAGAAGCACCAGCCTCCCCTGTGACCCAGCCACCCCCCTCCTGGAGACACACTGAGAAATATGCATTTCCGTGTGGTGACCGAGAGTTCTGGCGGCACCGTGGGGTAAGTGGTGGGCCACTAACTCAAAGGTCAGTAGTTAGAACCCACCAGCTGCTGCTCCGACCCAAAGTGAGGCTGTCCGTTTCCATGACGACTCACAGCCTCCGATGCCCTGTGCAGCGGTTCTACTCCCTCCCACAGGACCACCACGAGTCGGACAGCAGGGGTCTGGGTCTGGTATAGTCCTACAACGGAGTGCCAAAAGACAAGACCAAAGAATGCAATGCTGCAGTGGGAGGAGAGAGAGAATTTCACAGGCATGATGATGAGCAAAAGCCTGCAGACCCAAAGGACAATGACCCTGCAACTCCAGGCATGTGATGTCCAAGCAAAAGGAGAGGCGGACACAGTCTACTGAGAAGTGACCAGACGTCCGGCTTTTTAACAATGTAACAACGGCCCACGGCGTTTTAAATGTAAAATAAATGTATTACAATACTATTTTTGCATTCTATGAAAATTTTTGTGGCTCCATAGAGACCAAATTTCTAATCAAGACTACCTACCCACCCCACCCCCCAGGTCAATGGTGTCCCGCTTAAAATCTGGTCACTTTAGTAGTGCTTCTGTACCCTAAATACCTGAAGTGCCCCCCACCCAATTCATAATCAAAAAAGTCATCTGACAAAAAGAAGAGGGCTGAGGCCCGGTGGTGTAGTGGTTGTGTGCAGGACTGCGGCCCACTGGGTTGACGGTTCAAATCCAGCAGCAGCTCTCCAGGAGCAAGGCTGGGCCTCCTACTCCTACCAGAGGGCAGTGATGCCAACACTCCCCTGAAAAAAAAAACAAATTAAAAAAAGAAGAATTGGCTGACCCTCGGTGGCGTAGTGGTTGTGTGCAGGACTGCGGCCCACTGGGTTGGCGGTTCAAATCCAACAGCAGCTCTCCAGGAGCAAGACTGGGCTTCCTACTCCCACCAGGGCAGTGATGCTACCAAAAAAGAAAGAAAGAAAGTAAGTCCTTTCTCAGCTTTGGGGAAAATACTATAAAAATAAAGAAATAAAGAGTAAATGCCAAAAAATGTAGGTGAAATGGGCAGATTCTTTTAAAAGCACAATGCATCAATATTGAATCAAGAGCGAATTTTAAATCTGGCTAGTTCGTGTCCATTAAAGAAATTGATCCCGTAATTGAAAGCCTGCTCTTTAAGAAAGTTCCAGGCCTGGATGGCTTCAGTAGTAAATCATGTAAGGGAGAATTTCTGTCTTGTTCAACAAACCATTCCAACAGTTGGCAAAGAAGAATGATTTCCCAACTCCTGAGACCACTATAGCCTTGATACTGAAATTTGATAAGGAAATTCATTAGGGAAAAAAGCCAAGAAAGTGACATGCCATTTCTCATACACAGAAATAAATAAACCTAAACAAAATATCCTGCATCCTAATGTAACGATGCATCGAAGGATACTATGTAGCCGCCAGGTTGCCTCCATTCCAGGGATGCCAGTTGACTTGGCATGAGAAAATGAACCAGGCTCCCTGGTGTGTCAGTCCGGGTAGACTAGAGAAACAAATTCATGGACACACAAATGGATATAAGGGTAGGGTTTATATACCAGAGGAATGGGACATTGAGAAAGAGTCCCAACCCAGTCCAGTTCAAAGTCATGAGTCTGATAATAGCCCTTATGCCTGATACCAGTCTATAAAGTCTCCTTCCAACTCACAAAGTCACAGGCCAGTGGGTGCAGAATCCCAGAGCTGGCGGGTGTCTCCCCAGGGCTCCTCACTTCCAGGGCTCAGGGTCCATCAACAGCATCCAGTGGTGGTAGAAGCAACTCAGCTCCGGCAGGGCTCTCCACGTGGCTTCTCCAGCTTCAGAGTCTGGCTCCATCAGGGTAAGGCTGTGTGGCTTCTCCTGACTCCTGCAGTTCCTCGGACGCTGCCATCTTGTCTTGTCTGTGATTCATCGTCTCAGAGACTAACTCCCAACAACTGGGAGATCACCTCTCATCTCCACGAGGGAAATATCTTGAGATTTTCTAGAAGCCTCAGGAAAAAGCCATGCCCCCACGGAGGCCTCATTGGCCACTCAATGGCCATCTCCAGATTAACAGGCTAGACTCCACCCCTACACCTCAATCATGAAATTTACACAAACACACGACCGCCACACTGGTGGTGTAGGGGGTCACACACTGGGATCACTAACTACCGGGTCAGCAGTTTGAGACTCCCGTCCACATCGCGGGAAAGCCGGTGCTCGCTATGCCCATAAAGAAAATGAACCCATGTCATTCAGATATTTCACGGGATAAAGCACAAAACCCCTGTGCTTTTTCATCACAGATGCGAAGAGGAACTTGATAAAACTCCAATCTCTGTGACTTGACTGCTGGGGCATGGACCAGCAAAACACTAAGCAACCAAAAGAAATCTGTTACTGACACACGCGACACGGCCCTCCGATCAGCATGCCGCATGGAAGAACTGCGTATGAGATCACACATGACGTGTAACTCCAGCCATGGAAATTCTAACGGATGCAGACCAGAGCACAGCCACTGAAAGAGTCGTTGTCTAGGGTTGAGGGAGCCGCTGCAGCGGGAGCAGGGGAGTCCTGCTTTCTCTCTTCACTGTAGGGAGGGGTCCTTGGAGCGGGGTCCTCACGGTGGGCAGTGATTGTTCCTAAGCAGTCACTTCAGAGAGTTTAAAAAGACACACACCCAAAAAAATTCCACACAAAAAAATAATAATAAAATAAAAATAAAAAGACACACACAAGGACTCACTCCCACTGGCATCCTAAAGTCAAAAAGATTCTGAGCACTAGGAGTCGGTAATGATGTGGGGAGGAAACCAACTGTATGCGTCTGGCCTTCACTGCGGGTGGGAATGTAATTTGGTATGATCCATTTTAAAGCCGTTTGGCATAACCTAGGGAAGCTTGAGGAGACCAAAATAAACCAAACCCACTGCCAAGGCGTCGACTGCAAATCCTGCGGTTGTCACTGAGGACCCAGCCTCCCGAGATAGCAAGAGTCGAACTGCCCTGTGCTGGACGCTTCTTACAAAGGGAAACTCAAGCTCTTCTTCCTGCAGCGGCGGCCCAAGGTGACCTGCCAAAACGGTTCACTACTCACTTGACTCAGAAACCCCCACAAAACCCTGCAAATCCAGAGGGTAGAACCTCCAGGTGCACTTCAAGAACACCCATGAAACTGCCACGCCATCGGGCTGAGCCCTGGTGGCACAGAGGTTGTGTGCGGGACTGCAGCCCACAGGGTTGGCGGTTCAAATCCAACAGCAGCTCTCCAGGAGCAAGGCTGGGTCTCCGACTCCCAACAGGGCAGTGATGCACACACACACACACACATACACACACACACAAAAGAAACTGCCACGCCATCAAAGGCACGCACATCGAAGAGCCACCAAATGCTTGGAAGATGTCACTTTGCAGAAGCAGTGTGTGCCCTCCTGACGTCACAAAGGTGGTGTTGGTAGGTGTGCCCAAGTCACACAGTGCGGATGGACGCAGAGTCGGTGGCCTATAAAGAGTGCTGCATTTTTGCTTCACCTCTTAAAAATGCAGAAAGCAATGCTGAACTTAAAGGTTTAGATGTGGATTCTCTGGTCATTGAGCACATCCAGGTGAACAAAGCCCCAAGATGCAGCGCCAGACCTGCCCGAGTTCATGGTCGGATCCATCCATCCATGAGCTCCCCCTGCCATATTGAAATGTTCCTCACCGGGTTGAGCCCCGGTGGGGTAAGTCGTCGTTGAGTGCGGGACTGCAGCCCACGGGCTTGGCAGTTCAAACCCAGCGGCGGCTCTCAGGAGCGGCACTGGGTAGCGCCTACAACCACCAGAGGTAGTGATGCCCCCCCCCCCCAAAAAAAATGTTCCTCACCGAGAAAGAGCAAAGTGTTCCTAAACCAGAAGAGGAGGTTGCACAGAAGAAAAAAGATTTCCCAGAAAAAACCGAAGAAGCAAAAACTCCTGGCTCGGGAATGAATTATGCTTAAAATAATAAAAGTTAATAGGAGTTAAAATAAAAAAAAGGAAATTCAGCAAGGTCAGTAGAGAAGAACCGTGTCTGCATCTGATAAATGGCCACAAAGAAATATCGAGGATTTCCTCTGAGATAGAAAAGAAGAAACTGACTGTGGTAGCAATCGAACAATGCTGCTTGATATGACTGAACTATGGAATGATATGCTATTGATATTAGCTTCCAACAAAATGATTTTCAAAAAAGAAAACAAGGCAAGGCTGTCTTTCTCATCACTATTTAACGATGTACTGGAAGTTCCAGTCAGCAATAAAGCAAGAAAATGTTAAAGGATTAAGAATTTTATAAATAAGAGTAATGGTGATTACTATTCAGATAATATAATTGTATACATAGAAAATACATAACATAAGTATATTAACATCATCTTTTATTACACAGATACTATAATTGCATATATAGACATATTAATCTGAATTACTAAATGACCCACTAGATTTAGACAACTGATTTTGTTTCTATAAGCTAACTACAATCAGAATTTTTTTTTGGGGGGGGCATCACTGCTCTCCGGTGGTGGGAGTAGGAGGCCCAGCCCCACTGCTGGAATTGAACCTCCGTCCCAGTGGGCCGCAGTCCCGCGCACAACCACGACGTCACCGGGGCTCAGCCCTACAATCAGAATATTTAAAAATTAAATGACTGCATTTATAATAGCATAAAAAAAACCAGACATCTAGTGTGGAAAACACAAGGGTTTCTCTCAAGTTGTTCCCCCAAACGTATGCCAAACTTAGCTGCTTGCTACACAAGGTAAATGGCTAGATACTTGGAGGGCAACAAAAGTAGGTCAGAGGTCATTTTCCCTAAGGATTATCAACTATTTAGAGCAATCAGTCTCTATGGTCTGTCCCACCCTAAGTAGGGCCCACTCCCTCTGATTGTTTCCCTAAAGGAGAGCCCAGGGAGGTCAAGCCCGCTCAAGGATGACCAAGGCGGGCCTGCCATCTTGAGTCTAGAGACCTCCCTTCTTGTCACAGGTGTGCCCCTCGTACCTCCCCTTCCTATTACGTTGTACACCCCTAGCTCATGGCCTTCCTGTCACGCTTATGCCTATTGTACAACTTTCTGTGTTGTGTGTCCTTACCTGTAATCATACCCTCTAAGTAGACATAAGCCTTGGTTAGCAATAAATTGCTCTCTCTCTCCTGCAATTCCCACCTTCCACATCTTTACGTGGACCACAAAGCGGGCTGAGTGAGCATGCTACCATGAAAAGCGTGTCTGACTCCATGATTTCACCCTCTCTCCTCATCCTCTATGACTTTACTATAATCCTTACTTAGGATCGCTGTACAATCGCGCCTACCGGACCCGTCACAATGTGTTAGGGGCTGGCTCCCCTGGCAGTCAAGGGATACTTTAAAGGAATATATGCAAAATCCCTACATGGAAAACTCATTAAAGCATGACTGAGGAAATTAAAACTAAAAAAGAAAGAAAACGAGACGGATGATGCGTGGTTGTGGATTAAATTTCAAACTAGCACACAGGTGTTTTCATGGGATTTTGCTTTCAGAAGACCCATCCATGAGGCTCTCTTTTCTGACACTTCATGCTGGTGGGACACATCCTCCAGCACCCTCCTCTATTTGTGCTGGCTGGAACTTCCAGTCTTAAATTTATAGAAACCGTGAAAGCAGACATTCTCATTTGGTTTCTGATTCTTTTTTTTTTTTTTTGGGTGGGGCGGGGGGGCATCACTGCTCTCCCGTGGTGGGAGTAGGAGGCCCAGCCCCACTGCTGGAATTGAATCTCCGTCCCAGTGGGCCGCAGTCCCGCGCACAACCACGACGCCACCGGGGCTCAGCCCTTGGTTTCTGATTCTTAAGAATGGCGTGAAGAGGGTTGAAGTGGCAAATATTTGGCACATATCTAATCACCACCAAAATTGTTGTTGGTGCTTTGAAACTATCTTGTGTGTCGCAAAAGAATTTAAGTCAGTTCCAATCTGACCCTTGCTCCTGGTATGACCACTTAGACGAGGGCTCAGGTGGGACAGGGAAGGGTGTTTAAAGTCGAGATCCTTCTCTTTTTCTCATTAAAATAAATAAACCTGCTCCAGATGGGGAGGGACCGATAGCCGGACCTCTGATGGTCACTTAACAAGCTTGGAAACCAAAGGAGGAGGCAGAACATTTTCTTTATGAATTAAAGACCTTTTTGCCCCCCAGGGAGTTTTTGTTTTGTTTTGCTTTGTTTTAATCAAGAACAGATAGTGAATGTTGTCAAAGCTTTTTTTGCAACTGTTGAGATGATAATTATCTAACTGACTTTATGAAAGTCAGTTAACTGAGTGAGTTATGCTCACCCTATATGAACACACGGAAAAAAGGAATATGTGTATATGTGTATATATGTGTGTATGTATATATATATATATATATATATATATATATATATATATATATATCCTCAATGCTCCTGGCAGCACCAGTCAAGAGATCAGATGACTCACTGCACTGGACAAACGTGCTGCACACGACCTCTCTAAAGTACTGACGAGAAAGGATGCTATTTTGAGCACAAGGTGCACCTGCCCCGAGCCCTGGTATTTCCAATGGCTTCACGTGCCTGTGACAGTTGGATATTTCATCAGGAAGACCAGAGAGGAAGCAATGCATTTGAATTAGCGCTGGTGAAGAATTTCAAAGCACCCTGGGCTGCCAAAGAACCCACAAACGTGTCTTTGGACATGCTGTCAAGAGAGACCACAAAAGAACAGAGAGGAAGTTCTACCGGCAATGGACTGACCCAGTAGCAGCCACGTGGGGCTCCGACATACCAACCATTGTAAAGTGGCAGTTAGTTCTGTTTGCCCCTGGTGTCAATTTGAGTGTAAGGATTAAGAGTGTAAGGGTGGAGTCTAGTCTGTCAATCCGGAGCTAGCCAATGAGAGCTCTGTATGCGCATGGCTCTCCCCTGAGCATTCTGGGAAATGTGGTCCTTCCTTCTGGGAGGTAGGAGACACTGTCTCTCTCGGTTCACTTCCTTGAAGACTTTCTACTGACCACACTTCCTGGGAGACTGATGAGGCTGCCTCCCTGCAAGACATCCCTGAGGAGAAGCCACATGGACACCCCATCCCCCACCCCGATGCAGCCCTGGGAGCCAGAGAGGCCACTCGGAGACTCCTGCCAGCGCGAAGCTGTTTGCCACGCCACTGGGCCCAAAGGCATTCTGCCCATCTGGCAAGCAATCGTCTACGCTCGGCGTCATTGCATGTGTTTCATGAGTCTGAAGAGAACTTTATAGGTTGCTAACATCGGAATCATGCACTTGACCTGGGCTGGAATGTTTTCTCAGCATACAGCTTCTCTTGAATATAAGACTCATTCTCGGGCTGAGCCCCGGTGGCGTAGTGGTTGTGTGTAGCGGGACTGCGGCCCACTGGGACGGAGGTTCAAATCCGGCAGCAAGGCAGGGCCTCCTACTCCCACCACCAGAGGGCAGTGATACCCCCCCCCAAAAAAAAAAGACTCATTCTTATATACGTAAGAATTTCCATGGATTTGTTTCTCTAGTCTAGGCCGACTAACACCGCTGCTACGAGGTCGGAACCCACCCAAGGTACCAAACAATGATCTAGTGCGTGACACTGTCAAATTTTAAAAATGATACTTCCTGGTGTTTCTGATGGTTTATACAGTCCTTTAAGTTCCCTTCTGTGATTTCTACACAAGCTGCTCAGTGACGTTCATGACAGGCTTCACAATACATACATAGCTTAAAATCATGTCGTTCTAGACTTTCAGTTTCCATTTCATTCTTGAGTAAGTTGGTGTGTTTGTGACTTCAAAGACATTTATCTGCTTCACTTGTGATAGTAGTCGTCCCTGGCTACATTTTTAATATTCATAGGCTCTGTCCTAAGTCCCCGCTCCTTCCTGACGCTGGCCCCTTCTCTCCTCTACCTTTTCTCTGATCCGTGGAGTCAGAGGTCTGACACTTTACTAATCCCCTCCAAGAAATGACTTTCGGTTTCATGGACTGGTGTTCTAGTCCCCTTTCCTTGGTCTATGTTCTCATTTCCCTTATCTTCTCTCCTGTGCATACTGAACTTGATTTTCAAGTTTTCTGGTTTCTGTCTTCTGTACTGACATGGAGGTTTCAATATAAACTTCCCTCTAGAGTTAGAGCCGAAACACTAGAGACACGGCATCCGCTGCAGCTTACAGCTTGAGGGTGGTACTTCTGTTTTCCTTCCATTCAAAATGCTTTATTTTTTTTTTTGGTGGGGGGGAGGGGCATCACTGCTCTCCGGTGGTGGGAGTAGGAGGCCCAGCCCCACTGCTAGAATTGAACCTCCGTCCCAGTGGGCCGCAGTCCCGCCACAACCACTACGCCACCGGGGCTCAGCCCTCAAAATGCTTTCTGATTTCTATTCCAATCGCTTCTTTGACCCATGGGTTAATGAGAAGTGTGCTGTTTCGCCTCAAAATTGAGTTTTCTTTCCAGGTATCTTTCTTTTACATATTTCTGATGAAAACATGGCTTGTATGATCTTGGCTTCCTTTATTTATTTATTTTTTTGTGGGCATCACTGCTCCCCGGTGGTGGGAGTAGGAGGCCCAGCCCCACTGCTGGAATTGAACCTCCGTCCCAGTGGGCCCCAGTCCCGCAGTCAACCACTATGCCACCGGGGCTCAGCCCAATTTCTTCTGCTTTTAATCAAGTTGGTTTATATAAGTAAAGAATTCCTAATGGGCTAAGCCCCGGTGGAGTAGTGGTTGTGTGTGGGACTGTGGTCCACTGGGTTGGCAGTTCAAATCCAGCAGCAGCTCTCCAGGAGCAAGGCTGGACCTCCTACTCCCACCAGAGGTCAGTGATGTCCCCCCCCCAAAAAAATGAATTCCTGGGCTGAGCCCTGGTGGCATCGTGGTTGTGCGCGGGACTGTGGCCCACTGAGATGGAGATTCAATTCCAGCAGTGGGGCTGGGCCTCCTCCTCCCATCACCACAGAGCAGTAATGCCCCAAAAACAAACAAACAAAAAACAACAAAATTGTTTCTTCAAGGGCTGAGCCCTGGTGGCATAGTGGTTGTGCGCAGGACTGCAGCCCACTGGGACGGAGGTTCAATTCCAACAGTGGGGCTGGGCCTCCTACTCCCACCACCGGAGAGCAGTGATGCCAAAAAAAAAAAAAATTATTTCTTCAAATATATTTTCTGTCTCATTCCTGTCCTTTGGAGACCCCAATGACATGCATATTAGGCAATTGAAGGTATGCTGCAGCTTACTGATACTCTCTCTATTGACTTTTTTTCACTCTGACACTTTGGATAGTTCCTATCGCTGGTTGTGTTAGTCCAGGTAGACTAGAGAAACAAATTTATAAACATGCATATATGCATAAGAAAGAGGTTTATATACAAGAGCAGTTGAACACTGGGAAAACATCCCAGCCCAGTCCAAGGTCATAAATCCAGTATTAGCCCATATGTCTGATTATAATCTATAAAGTCCTTTTCAGACTCACGAAGCGCATGCAATGACACCAGGACAATCCCAGGCCAGTGGGTGCAGAGTCTTGTGCATCCAGTGGCAGTAGAGGCATCTCAGCATCTCAGCATCTCAGCATGGCAGGGTCTCCCCAAGGCTCTTCCAGTTCCCAGGGCTCAGGGTCTATCAGCGTGCCGCCATGTGTCTCGTCAGCTGCAATGTCCCCCAGGAAGTCAGCCTTGTGTCTGGTCAGTAGAGCATCTCCAAGGGACTGAGGAGGGAGTCTCTCACCCCCAAGGGTGAAATACAGCCAGATTTCCTAGAATTCTCCGGAGAAGGCCATGCCCACCTAGAGGTCTCATTGGCTCTCTCCAGATTGACATGCTAGATTCCAGCCCTGTACTCTTAATCTTCAAATTGACACCAGATTAGGGCACTGTAACACGAGTTCTTTGAGATCACTGATATTTTTTCCTCTTGGAGGTCTAATCTACTGTCAACCCCATCTAGTATATATATATATTTTGTTTTGTTTTGTTTTTTTTGGGGGGGCATCACTGCTCTTCGGTGGTGGGAGTAGGAGGCCCAGCCCCACTGCTGGAATCGAACCTCCATCCCAGTGGGCCGCAGTCCCGCGCACAACCACGACGCCACCGGGGCTCAGCCCGCATCTATATATTTTTAATTCAACATTTTATTTTTAGATAGCTGTAGATTCACATGCAGTCATAAAGAAAGAATTTTTAAATCCTTCTAATGTATTTTTCATCTTGAGAAGTTCAATTGAGGTCCTTTTAATATCTCTTATGTCTTTAATATGCTCAAATACTCTTCTTCATATGATGTGTAGTTATAATCACAATTTCAGTGTACTTGCCTACAGAGTCTATCCCCTGTGCGTCTGTTTCTCTTAGTTGACCTTTCCCCTAATTGTTAGTCATATTTTCCTGTTTCTTTACCTGCCTTGGTATGTTGGTCATGAATGGTAGGCGTTGTGAATTTTACCTCATTAGGCACTAGGAAGTTTTGTGCTTCAATAGCTATACGGAAGCTTTGTTCTGGGGAAGAACTAAGCTATCGTGAAATGTTCAATCTCACTGAGATTTCTTTTAAAACTTTGCTAGGCAGGACTAGAACAGACTTCACAATAGGCCTGATTTCCCCCTACCCCTCTGGTAATCCCTTACAGATTGCGCTGAGACGTTGCCAGATCCTAAAAAACCCTCGCAAACAGAAGCAGAATGTTGAAAAGCAGCTGGCATTCCTTGCCCAAAAGGACATTTCCGGATCTATTTTGAAGTGCAAGTCCTGCTGGGACAGGACGATATCCACCTCCATACAAGGAAACCCTGTCAATGCAGCTCTTACATCTCTAGAACGACCAGCCTAGCTAGTGATGCAGCAGTGGAGGATCCCACAGGACGCCTTTAGCCTGAAGCTGATGGAGCACACAATCAAGATGCCTTGATCATTACGGGTGCTTGGAGTCCAAAAGCTAGACGCGAAGAGGGAGGAGGCATCGTTGGCCAAGGTGGTCTTGGGGAGGGAAACACAGTTGGAGGCCACAGGGTATCTTTTGGCAAGAACCCCAACAGCAACGCCACAGGTGGCTCCTCCAAAGGGAACGCACCGAACTCGGACTGACTGCATCTGTGGCAAGAAATGGCAGCAAAGGGCAGGGGATCAGCTAAAGGCCAGCCGGGGGCCGACGGGCACAGACTGAGATGTACACTCAGGTTGAAGGTGAAGAAAGTGTACAGGAGTCCGCGGGAAGAACCCTCCCTTCCATCTCTCCCGCCTGGATGTCGAGAACTTCTCCAGAACAGATTTGCTGCACTGAACACTAATAACAGAAGATCCGAGAAGGCATAGGATCAAGAATGTTACCCACGAAGAGAGTGAAAGGTCGTGAAAAGAAAGGAAAGGAGGGAAAAAATCAAAGTGGACGTCGAAAGAAACTCAGCTTGCTTGGGCCTGAGCCCTGGTGGTATAGGGATTGTGCACGGGACTGCGGCCCACTGGGATGGAGGTTCAATCCCAGCAGCGGCTCCACAGGACTAAAGACTGGGCCTCCTACTCTCACCACCAGAGGGCAGTGATGCCCCCCCAAAAAACAACAAAAAAGAAAGAAAGTAAGCTTACTGTTCGTGATGGAGCAGCTGAAGCAGATGGAAGACATGCCAAAGTCAAAGGGCTGAGTAGGACATTTCAAAGGATGCTTTCCAGTTTATCAAGCACGGAAGGAGCAAGGGCATCGAGACAATAACTGATGTGATGACTTGTAGGGGGTAGGGGGAGGTTGAGGGGAATTAGGGAGCAAAGAATGAATGGGGGAGGGCGCACTAGAACTGATTGAGATCAATAGATCTATTGAAAAATAAAATTTCAAAAACAAAATAAAAAGAAAAAAATTTCAGAGGGCAGCTTGAGAAGACAAAGTTTTTTGTTTTTTTTTTTTGTGGGCATCACTGCCTCTGGTGGTCGTGGGCTGCAGTTCCACACTCAACCACTTACGCCACCGGGGCTCAGCCCCAAAAGAAAGTTTTATCATGCAGTGTGCTAAGACCAAGAGTTAGAAAACCCAAGTGGAAAAACACATTCAAGGGCTGAGCCCCGGTGGCGTAGTGGTTGTGCGCGGGACTGCGGCCCACTGGGATGGAGGTTCAATTCCGGCTCCCAGGAGCAAAGGTTGGGCCTCCTACTCCCACCACCTAAGGGCAGTGATGCCTAAAAAAAAAAAAAGAAAAAAAAAAAAAAGAAAAACACATTCAGACTATCTGAAACTGCAAGGATAAAGAAAAAAAAATCAAGCGTCAGTGGCAATATTGTGTCAGACAGGGTTCTCTAGAGAAACAAAACTGGGACACTCATAATTTTATATATATTTATATAGATAGAAAGATATCTAGCATAAGAAAGAAACAGTTAACTAATCAATAAAGCAGTACAAATGGCTCGGTGCAACTCACTTGCGTGAGGCAACTAGCACACTGGCAGTCCTTCGAGTCTTGGGGGCCGCTGGGTCGTCCTCTGTAGAGCAGTTCAGGCTATCTGGCCACAAGCAAACAGCAGAGCAGGTCACCAACAGTCAGCCCGATGACAGAGTCCGACAGACCCAGCTCAAGAGATATATATTCCAGGAGCGTGGTGAAGCAGGGCTTGAAGGCACCTCAACTCACAGTGACACAGTCCATGATTATGTGTCCCACACGCAGTATAGCACAGGACCAGCAGGGCAGCCGTTTGGTCTGAAGATCCAAGAGCAAGAGAGGAAGGGCAAGGCTTGCTGAGCCGTTTATATCTCTGCCCTCCAATTGATCTCACGTGTGTTCATTGGCCATGTTGGCACAACAAACCTACTTACAGCGATGATTTAAAATATCTAATAATGCATCAAAAGAAGATGGAAAGAATGCAAAGTCACTGTACCCAAAGGGAAAGAAACCCAAACTGGTCGGCATTCCGCCGTTTCAAGAGGTAGAGTAGGAGCTGAAGGAAGTTCCAGCTGCACCAACGCACCAGCCAAAAGCAATGCTCTAGGAATCGAGGGAATATCCACGGGGGTGTTCCAGTGAGCTGAAGGAGCACTGGCAGCACGCACGCGTCTACGGCAGGAAGCGTGAGACAGCCCCTTGGCCAACGACTGGACGAGACCCCTATTTGTACGCATTCCAGAGAAAGGCGAGCCGACAGGACGCACAAATCATCGAACAGCATCCTTAACATCACACGCGAGTACAATTTCTGCTGAAGACCCTTCAACGCAGGTGGCAACGGTGCATCGACGGGGAGCGGCCGATCAAAAGGCTGTGACCCAAGGAAGGTCGTTGCTGAGGTCCCGCGGATCTCGGTTGAAAGCAGAGCATGCCAGGAAGGTGTCTACTTGTGCTTGACTGATTATGCAAAAGCCTTCAACTGAGGGGACCACCCCACACGATGGGCAGCCTCGAGAAGACTGGGCATTCCAGAACGGCCTGGGGCTCGTGGGGAACCCGTAGCTGTTGGAATGGAACAAGGGGATGTTGCGTGACTTACAATCAGGAAGGGCGTCTGGGTGGTATCTTCCTGCCGGACGGGTTCAATCACTCTGCTGAGCAGGGGTCCGAGAGGCCGGGTGAGGTGAAGAAGCGTGCCGGCACAGGGCTGGAGGAAAACGTCGCAGCGACCCGCCATGTGCAGATGACAGGCTTTGCAGCATTTGCTGACGAAGACCAAGGATGGCAGCCTACAGTACGGAAGACGGTTCAACAGCAATGTGAGGACCAAAATTGGCACGACGAGACCGAGAGGCTACACCGAGACACGAAGAGACGACGGCCCTGGTCACGGATTTGGCCTTGCTTGGATCCACAATCAGGGCTCCTGCGAGCAGCAGTCAAGAGGTCAAATGACATGCGCATTATGTTGGGGGATCTCCTGCCCAGACCTCTCTAAAGTGCTGAAAAGCAACAACGTTGCTTTGAAGACTCAAGCTCACCTGACTCAGGTGTGGTATTTTTTTTTGGGTGGGGGGCACCACTGCCCTCAGGTGGTGGGAGTAGGAGGCCCAGCCTTTGCTCTGTGGAGTGGAATCGAACCTCCATCCTAGAGGGCCGCAGTCCCGCGCACAACCACGACGCCACCGGGGCCGAGC
This sequence comes from Nesogale talazaci, assembly GCA_004026705.1. NCBI lineage: Eukaryota > Metazoa > Chordata > Mammalia > Afrosoricida > Tenrecidae > Nesogale > Nesogale talazaci. The sequence continues at coordinate 28,709 of PVJH01021190.1, forward strand.
CCCAGGCGTGGTATTTCCTTAATTTTTTTAACCAGTATACTGAAATATTGATTAAAATAAAGCAAAACTATGGTAACATGGAGCTCAACAGTGGTATTATGAACCATCATCACTTCCTTTTTTCCAAATCATTTTATTAGGGGTTCATATAACTCATCCATCCATCCAGTGTACGGGCAGGGTATGTTCACTGGCCTGTATGCATGAAAAAGTCGTACATTAAATAAGAAACACTGAAGCGGAATCCAGGCCCTTGCACCATGCTGCTGGCAAAGATTACTCCAAGTGCCACGGACTGCCAAAGGAACCACACGTCGTGGGGAGGACCACCCACCAGGCAAGGAGGGTGAGAATCCGCCTCACGTGCTTTGGACAGGTCATCAGGAGAGACCCGTCTCTGGACAAGGAGACCCCTGCTTGGGAGAAGACCCACAAAAGAGGGGACGTCCCTTGACGAGGTGACAGGTGTAGCATTTGCAATGGCGGACTCACACATAAGCACGGCTGCTTGTTGACAGGGACTGGGTGATGCTTCTTTCAAGTCTGTCATCCCCAGATAAGAACTCTCAGCCTTCTACCTGGAAAGGGGAACACTGTTTCTGTTTTTCCCCGTGCAGGGGAGTGGGGAAGGGGTGGCAGGAGGGTCACCTCTGCCAGTCTGGTGTGTCAGGACCCCCCCCCCACCCCCGACCCTCCTTTGTCATCTGCCTTCCTCTCCCCTGGTAGCCAAGTCCACAACGCTTCCTCAGTCCCCCTCCATCCTCCCAAACGTTGTGGAAACCCCTTATTGGCCGAGGTATCATTTTCTCTGTCCTTGAGGATTTCCGTCTTCTGTCTTCCTTACGACCAGGGGTGTGGGGGGAGGGGTACCTGAAAATCCCTGTTTCAGTGGGATCTGTAAAGAGAGAGGGACGAATGCACACCCGATCGATCATCCACAACTAGAAGACCTCACATCGGATTGCCCTGGCAGAAATGTCACTCTGGATGACAGGAGGGCAAGGATGGTGGGAACCAGAGAGCCCGTGAGACGGTCACTGTGGCAGCAGAGGGGGGCGTGGGGGGTCCCCACACCTGGAACCGTGTTGGTGGAGATGGGGAGAAGCCGATCATCCGAGGCATCTTTAGACGGGGGAGTTGGCAGAACCTGCTGAGAGACAGAATGGGGAGAAAGGGTTAGAATATGCCCCAAACCCTTTGCTTGCCTCCCATCAAGAGATAGAGTGGAAAAGCAGCGATGTGGAGAATGACGACGACGGCAGGCAGGCGCGGGGGCTTGGCACAGTCTATGTATGTATGTATTGTGATAGGTGATGACGAGCCCCCGCTAAAATGATCTAAAAAAAAATAAATGATCATCAGCAAATAAAAAAGAGAGATAGAACTTACTGGAGACTTGAATGTCGACTGGGCTTGGTGCCTCGGTGTCTCGTTTCGAACAAATAGACAGGTGTGACTTTGAAGACCAGGTCGTAAAGGGCACCACAGCTCCCTCTCTCGTCCCCTCTCTCGTCCCCTTCCTCTCCCAGGGACCAAGCCTGGGTTTCTCCAATGTCAGTATTGCTCCGATAAGATCAAAGTTGCAAAGCAGTGGCCCACAAGGCAGGAGGAGGAAGTCCAGAAGACGATGGCGACAGCTGGAACTAAGAGCAGAGCATTTGGGCAGGGAAAAGAGGTCGGTTGAGGTACTCGCAGCCAAGAGAAACGTCCAGAGAGCCGCTCCCCCCAAACAGCGAGGCTTTCGACGCACGTAGGCCTAGAGATAAGTCCCGGTGGCCCTTCCCTGGGTGCCTGACATTCTGCAAGACTCTCTTACGGGACCATCCCAATCAGTCCGCATCTACCAGTCCCCCCATTCCACAGAGAAGGGGTCTGAGAGACAGACGCTCTAAACAATTTGCTCAAAATTACAGTCTGCAGAGTATCAGAGGGCAGTTGAAACTCAGGCCCAGGGGACAAAGCATATCCTGATCTTGACCACAAAGCAGGGGGGCGGGGGGGGCACCAGAATGCAAGAGGCCCACCTGACCTTGGCCATCTCACCTGTAATGCTGAACCAGGCTCTGGGACCCTGAGTGACTATGAGCCCAGCAGGTAGACGGTGCCCCAGAGGGTGAGCCGAGAAAGAGGGGAGGGTTCCCTGCAGAAATAGGAAAGTCAGGACAGAGACGGAGAAATCTGTGCCTTCTGACTTTAAAGGAGCAACATGCAAATTATATTCAAAGCAGCATGCAAACGAGATGCAAATCGAGTTGCAAATGAGCATCTGTTATTTTTGCGTAGACAGCTCAGGCACTTTAGGGTGTGCCTCCCCAGCTTTCTCCCGGCGTTGGCCTGAGTCAGGGTCCCTGACCGGCTCGAGAGGGAAACTGGGAAGGTACACCGTGCCCTGTCCAGGTGCGCTCTTCATCCGCCCATTCATCTGACCACCCCGTGGCGACCCCTGCCCTGGGCAAGGTGCAGCACGCCAGGAGCAGCGTCCGCTTGAACGCCTGGGACTGACGTTCTAACGGGGGAGATAAATAGAGGGAGCTCCAGGGTCCCCCAGAGTCTCGGGTGTGGGAGGCGGTCCCCCAGAGGTGAGATCTCTCGGAGCCTGTGGGGCGAGGCAGCGCACTCCAGGATCCTTCGAGGTGGACCTTGCAGGACCCACATTCCACGTGGTTCCACACTGACAATCACAGAGGGAGTCTTCTGCATCCATCTCCCTCAGAGCCTGCCTGTGCTCTTGCCCAGAGCCCAGAGGAAAGGGGCCAGGGAGCTGAGACCTCTGGTTCTGTAGTCCGCTCTGCAAAGTCACCCAGCCTCTTGCCCCCTCGTCATCCAGTTGTCACCTTTGGGACTGCTGGTCACACGCCTGGCTCTGACAACTCCCATTCCTTTTGATTGACAGCTGCCAGGAATGAAGAACCTAGCGTCTTCAGATCCTTCTAACCTGGCTCTGCCAGGCACTGGAAGTCCTTGGGGGCCTCTCAGAAGGCAGTAAGTGAGGGGTGGGGGTGTGAGGGGAGGAGGAGAAGGGGCTGAGAGCCAGCAGCCCAACCCCCACCCTGACTTCCACCCACAGCCACTCAGCCTGTCTTGGGCTTGCTTCTCCCTGCTTCTGCACGCATGCGGTCCTCCAGACAGAAGGTTCCCATTGTGAAGGGCGTTTGCAAACAACTGACCTAGATGGAAGACGCCGCCGGCTCCCCACACGCAGAATGTCAAGTGTGTAGCCGGCAGCTAGGATCCACCGTGTTCTTCAGAGGCCCGAGAGCTTCCGGCTCCAGCTCCCTGCTACTGGGTTGTGGCGAAGCCAACAGGAAGTCCTTCACGTCTGGGGAACAGACAGCCGACGGGCGAGCCTCCAAGCTTCCAGGACAGACCAGGATGCCTCCCCCAGGGCAGAGGAGGCGGCCACCTGGAGGCTAGGAGCCCCTGGTTCCCTGAGAGTGAAGAGCAGAGAACAATCACACTGAAGTGGCAGAGGAAAGGATTAAGGCTAGACAACAGAAAGAACTTCCCAACTTGAAGCGTGCAAAGGAATGATACGGTGCAGGGAGGACTCCCGTTGCAGGCAGAGAACCCATCCCATGTCCCCACACGTGCCCTTGCAGCAGGCTGAACCAGAAACCCTGCCCAGATAGACCTCTGGCTTGGCAAGGGCAGGGGAGGGGAGGGGGGTGATGGGTGGGTACGAGGCAGTCCCGGACTCTAAAACGCCCTTTCTTGCCAGGCTGCAGCAGCATGTATGAGATCTTGTTCCTGTGGGGTTGCTCCCCGCTGGACCCTTTGGGCACAGGCACAATCGGGCGTTTCATGCCTGGCAAGGTCAGAATGAAAGGCCTGTGTCTGTCTGCCTCCCCACATCTCCCCCTCCCTCCGTTCCATCTTCAGATTTTTCCATCAGTCCCTGAGCCAAAGCCTCCTCTTGTCTTTCTCCCTCCTTCCCCCTCCTGCCTGCCAGATTCCTTACCAAATGTCTGGGCCCAGCAGGACCTGGGGCCAGCAAGACCTGCCTCCCATGCTCTGCGTGGCTTGCCCCGAAGTCAGAAGTCAGCTCATTGACCTCCCAGGGAAGGAAGGGATATGATGGTGATTCTCCTGCAGGAACACTGTGGCCCAGAGAGCTCAAGGACACCCCAAGGTCACACAGCACTACTCAGACTGGCTGTTCCTCTGCCATCTCATCCCTCCCTCCCACCGTCCCCCTTGGGGGTCCTGGTGGGGGGTGAAGGGTGTTCTCTGGGTCGGTCAGGGAAGTGCTTGACTAGTAACCCAGAGGCTGGGGGACTAAATCCTCCCTAGGTGGAGCAGAAGGAATGGCTGGCAGCCTGCTGCCGGCAGCTAAGCATCCTGAAGACTCCACAGAGCCTGTCTCCGACAGGCACGCTGGTCAGGCCCCTGCAGTCAGCTTGATGGCAGCCCACATGCTTTGCTGTGTTTTCTTGGGGAGCAGGATACGGGGGAGAGTGGGGAGGCAGCCCTCACCACTGTTCGTCTCATGAAGCCAGAGGGCTTCTGCTCTCCCCCACCCCCCAGCCCCCGGGAGACCTGGTGGAGCTGCTGCACCTCAAACCGCAAGTTCAATCCCAGGCTCATCCTCCCATGGGCCCAGTCATGCAAAGAGGGCGAGCTCCCTGTGCCAGCTGGGAGGGGGGGCTCTGCAAGTCTCCAAAACCTTCCCCCCCACCCCGCCCCAGTGCTGGGACCCAGACAACCATGGGGAGCCGGCAGCACCGTCTCCAGCACACCCTGACCACCCCCCTCCCAACGCACCCCACCCGCGGGCAGCCGTTCCAAGGCCTGACATCTGTGGGCTCCACACCACCACCCAGCCCACCCGCCAGGAGCGCTTCCAGGATAAAATAGGAAACAGGCGAGTGCAAGGTGGGGCCTGGAGAGCGACAGACTGCACGCGCGACCGCAGCCTGGCGGAGGAGCCGGCGCCGGCTGGGGAGGGGGGCTGAGGGTGTATATATAGCTCGGGACTCGATGCGGGCTCTATCTGCACAACGAGCGTGCGGGTGAGGCAGAGAACGTGGGCATGGAAAACTACCGCAGCAGCCTCCGGCTGGGGTGGCCTGAGGCCGCCCCAGAGGCTTGGGGGGTTCCCGCACTCGGACTCCGGGTGTGGGGGTGGACAAGAGCCGTCTGAGCTTGCATCCCCCCGGGGGAAAAACCCACAGATCTGAGGCGAGGGCAGGGCATTGGGTATGGGAGACAGAGCAGGAGAAGCAGGGGGGAGAAGAGGCAGAGACCTTCCCTAGGGTGGGGCTGGGAGACCCAGCGGGGCTGAGGAGGGCAGGCCCCTGTGGGGGGGAAACCCGCCTCTCACACTATCACGGATCCGGTAGGCACACCTCTACGGTTTATGATACATAAAGATTATAGTAAAGTCATAGAGAAGTCATAAAAGAGAGAGGAGAGAGTCAAATAAAGGAGTCGGACACATTTCAGGGTGACACGCTCACCTCGGCCCTTCTTGGTGGCCACATGGGGATGGGGGAGGAGGAGAGGGCAGGAGAGGGAGCAGGAAGGAGGACCTGAGGAGAGGGGGCTAGAGGAGAGAGTCTATATTGTTTGGGGACCTTTATAGGTAGCCTTTAGTCATGCAGATTCAGTAGTCACAGACGTCACAAGGTGGGTGGTCATCCCAGTAGCGTCCCTGAGCGCACAGGTGAGGAAATCTAATACCTGCATTGGGGGAAGGCATGAAGGGAGATGAGTGCAGTGGCCTGGAGGAGATAACCAAAGAATGTCTGCCCCTACAGGGAGACAGAATCAACCATGCGCTCACGCTGAGGCAGCCTAGCTGTTGGGGAAGAATCCGCGGGAATGACATTTGTAGTTTCCCACAGCCACTCACCGGAAGCAGGACAGGATGGCAGCGCCTGCCTGGTCCCTGGTGGAGGGCAGGTGATGGCGGGGCTTCTCACACGTCACGTGCACACACCCAGCCCCTGGGGGTCCTGGCGTGGGACGCAGGCCCGAGTCTCAGAGGAGGCCAATGGCACTGGCCCAGGACTCAGTCCACAGCAGGCTTGGCACTCGCTTTGCTCCGACAGGCAGAGAACCCACCGGAGTTGAAAGTCTTGAAGACCAAAGAGGCCAAGCCCAGGTGAGGACCACGGCCCTGAAACAGTGCTCACCCCAGGGAACTAGAAGTGTCTGGAGCAAGGCCCAGGGTGTTAGGGAGCACGTGGGAGCCCCATTGAGTCAGGGCCCAGGTGAATTCCCATGGCCCAGAGTGGAGCAGCCCCGAGGAGCGTGACCTGACCAACATGGCACCACAACGAAGTGGATGACAGAAGGGCACATATAGGTACATATGTTAATTCATAGCAATAGCGATATTGGCCTATACACATGCATTTTATGGCAATACATTGATGAAGTACGCAGACTTTGGACCTCTGCTAAAGCCCTCCCTCAAGGCAAGAGCCCTTTGTCCAACCAACCTGGATTCTGTGATGCTCACCCTCCCGGCACGATTGCCGAAGACAAAATGGGTGCACAAGCTAATGTGGTGAAGGCTGATGGTGCCCGGCTATCAAATGATGCAGCATCTGGGGTCCTAAAGGCTTGAAGATAAATAAGTGGTCTTCTAGCAGAGAAGCAAAAAAGCCTACATAGAAGAAGCACAGCAGCCTGGGTGATCATGAGGTGTCAACAGAACCAATAACAGGCATCAGAAACCCCATAACAAACAAAGAACCAGATTGTTGAGAATGAGGGGGTCGGAGCAGAGACGCCAAGCCCATCTGTAGACAACGGGACATCCCCTCACAGAAGCCACAGAAGCGGCACAAGGAAGGGAGGAGTCAACCAGGGCTCAGTATAGCATCACAGAAACACAACATTCCTCTGGTTCCTGAGGCTTCCTCACCCCCCACTCTCATGACCCCAGTCCTGTCTCTCATGAGAGCTAGGCATGTGCCCGGGTACAGATAAGAGCTCAGGACACACGGAATCCAGGTCAGAAAAAGGAGTAGCAATACCAGGAAACAAGGGGAGGTGGAGAGAGGTGGGGAGGAAGGAGGCACAGAACACCACGATCTACACGTAACCACGCACACAAACCCGGGGGACAAGCAACAGCAACCGTGGTGGAAGGGAGACTGTCAGTTTAAGATATGAAAATTTGCTCTCTGGGCTTTAGCGCCATCTTGTTGGAAACCTCCGAGCCAGGAGAGCCAAGAGGAGGAAGAAGAGAATGCGCAGACTGAAGCTCAAGAGAAGAAAGATGAGGTGGTGGTCCAAGGAAAGCCCCCAGCCACAGCTGCAGGGACACGGAGCGCCTGCAGCGAGGATGCCGGGAAGAGCCATTGACTGCATGCTGCCCGCCCGCCTTCTGGGTCTGGAACATTTAATCCCATGAGCGCCAGAGAGACCCGCCTTGTTCACATCTCAGCAGTCCGGCTTTAAGCCATTGCCTGGACCTCAGACCTGGATTAATAATGCCCTCAGTTGTGGCTGAATGTAATGTGCACAAGAAAGCATCTCTTTGGCTGTCTTAGCTGAAGAATCAAAAAAAAAAAAAAAAGATGTGAAAATTTAAAAATTAATTAATTAAGGCTGAGCCCCAGTGGCATAGTGGTTGTGCGCGGGACTGCGGCCCACTGGGACAGAGGTTCAATTCCAGCAGTGGGGCTGGGCCTCCTACTCCCACCACCGGAGAGCAGTGATGCCCCCCCCCACAAAATTAATTAATTAATTTAAAAGATGAAAATAATCATCATTTATCATTTATCAAGGGGTCACAAAGGGGGAGGAAGGGAAAAAAGAAGAGATAATATCAAAGGCTCAAATAGAAAGTAAATGTGTTGAAAATGATGATGGCAACATAAGTACAGATAAGCTTGAAACAATGGAATGGATTGTTATAAGAGCTGTAAGAAGGGCTGAGCCCCGGTGGCGTAGTGATTGTGCACGGAACTGCGGTCCACTGGGATGGAGGTTCAATTCCATCAGCGGCTCCACAGGAGCAAAGGCTGGGCCTCCTACTCCCACCACCAGAGGGCAGTGATAACAAAAACAAACAAAAAACAAGAGCTATAAGAGCCCATAACACAATCTTTTTTAAAAAATAAATGTTTTGGCTGAGCCCCGGTGGCGTCATGGTTGTGCGCGGGACTGCGGCCCACTGGGATGGAGGTTCGATTCCAGCTCCACGGAGCAAAGGCTGGGCCTCCTACTCCCACCACCTGAGGGCAGTGATGCCCCCCAAAAATAAATAAATAAATAAATAAATAATGTTTTAAAGCATGAGATGGACAGGGATTCTGCTTTGGTTCCCAGTAAGCTAGTCCCTAAGGTGAGTCCTGGTGGTGGTGCGGTTATGCATTGGGCTGCAGTCCACGTGGTTGGAGGGTCAAGACCAGCAACAGCTCCTCAGGAGAAAGACTGGGCTGTCTACTCCTGTCTCTCTGGGAAACCGGCCAGGGGCTGCTGTGAGTCGTCATTGGCTGACACAATGGCAGGGAGAGTGGAGCTCGGGGTCGCTGGACTCTCGAAGCCACCGGGGACCTGGACTGAGTCAGGCACTCTCCACACTGGTCCAGGGTGACAAGGAGCCCAGGGTGACGTGGTGCTCGAAGAAGAACCCCTGACCTAACAGGGGCCTGCAGCACAGATTCTCCTTGGCAGCCTCAGGCCAAGGGGGCAGGGGAGGCTGAGGGAAGAGAGGAGCCAGCTCAGGGCCGCTGGCCGTGATGGACAGAGCGGTACTTGGCCCAGCCCTGGTTTGACTGAGGTGGAGGTGTGACTGCTTCAACAGCTCAGCTGGAGGAGGAAGTTGGGGGCTGGAGGCAGGGCAGGCACAGGGCCCTGGCATGAGGAAAGCACATCTCTACCCTTCCCTCGGGGAAGCCCGCTGACCCATCTAGGGCCCTGGCATTCAGATGCTGGCCCTCATTACAAAGAGGGGTCCTGGGAGAACACAGGGTTAGGGACCCCTGGAGGAAGGACATGCCACAAGTATACAAACAAGCATCTCTGAGATTGGCCGACTGGGGGCCTCCAGAGGGACGGTTCAACCCCACCCCCACCCCAACAGGGCAGGAGGCTTCTCTGACCACTAGGTCCTCCTGTGCCCTCGTCCTCCCCACCAAATCAAACTCAGTGCCCCTGTGACCGGGCTGACACAGTCAATTCGACCCGTAGAGCAGGGCACAGGGCCCGGGTGGGTTTCCAAGACTGTAACGCAGGCGCCTGCTTTTGAACCGCTGACCTTGCAGTTAGCACCGCGCCGCATAACCAGGACGCCCCACCAGGCCTGTGCCTCCTCCGCGGGCCCCGGATCCAGACCCCGCCAGGTCTCTGGGGACAGGTGGGTAAGCAGGCGCCTTTCTCCTGCTCCGAGGGAGCACGGGCACCCGCCTTCCCACACTGGGAAGCTCACCGGGGCTGTCCTCCCATCCCACGCGTTCGCTCTGCGTCGGAATCATCGGGGCCATGGCGGCAGCAGGGCCTTACGGGTTGGACCCGTGGCCTGGCACCTCCGGAAAGGGGCGTCGCTGACCTCGTGCAGTGACCTTGAGCGCGACTCAGCAGGTTGATGTCCACGCGCTTGAATGGGAGTGCGGTGCGCCCAGGGAGGCGGCGGGGCCCAGCTCTGCCACGCAGGGCACCGAGGACGCGGAGAGGGAGGCTTCGGGCCATCACGGGGCACACTGCGCCCCCGAGAGCAAGGAAGGCGCCCCGGTCATTGTCAAGTAGTGCGGGGAGCTGACCGCCTTTGGGAACTGACCTCCACCGGGCAGGCAGGTGCTTGGACACGGGCGCAGTACCCATGCTTGACCACGGGAGGCGTTGGTGCCCGCAGCGGCTCCTCTGATACCCGCCCGTCTTTTGTCCATCGTTATTTATTCATTTTTCCTTTTAACTAATCCTATCCACCCTCACCTGCCGCCCCAGCTGGTCAGACACCCCTGGGCCCTCCCTCCTCTTCCCCACCAAAGGCGGAGGTTATCCCGACGCCCCACTGAAGGCCTGGGAAGAGAGAGTGGGCCAGGAGCGTGGCCATGGAATCCTGCTGCGGGGTTGGGGGTTCTGGGGCAGCTGGGACACCAGCTTCTCTCCAAAGTCAAAAGAGACCTCTGTCATACATAGGGGGTGGGGGAGGGTGCCAAGCCCCCGACAGCTGTCCCGTGCAGCAGCCAGCCTCCCACCCTGCAGGCATCTGATCCGGACGCCCCCCACAACCCCCAAACATCTTCGATTCTGCCTCTGCAACCCCACACACCTGGTTCTGAGTTCTTCTCTGCTCCTACCCTCCTCCGGCCCCCTCCCTCCAAGGCAGGAGGCAGAAAGAAGCCGATGGGCTCCAACGCCCAAGGGTGCTTTTGCCAGCTGTCACTCAGCCGCCCGCGCCTCCTCCCCACTCAGCCCGTGATTGCTGGGGTATCGATCCCTCACTCCACTCCTGCCCGCGCTGCTGGCCTACTTTCTGCTTCCGCACTGGGG
>PVJH01021191.1:0-39180 GCA_004026705.1 Nesogale talazaci
TCCCAACAACTGGGGAAGATAGCTTCTCATCTTCACGAGGGAAATACCACGAGATTTCCTAGGAGTCTCAGGAGAAAGCCATGCCCACACAGAGGCCTCATCGGCTACTCAATGGCTATCTCCAGATTAACAGGCTAGACTCCACCCCTACATTTCAATCATAAAATTAACATAAGCACATGACTGCCACAGGGGGAGACTTCTAAATCTTATAACAATCCATCATTCAATATTATTAAGCACTCCTGTACATATATTGCCATGAACATTTACAAAATAATTTCTTTCTACTTAAGCCCTTAGTATCAGCTCCTTTTCCACCTCGGTCCCCCACCCTCCCACCTTTGTGCATCCTTGATCAATCACATGTTATTGTTGTTATTCCATGTCTTATACTGTCTGCTGTCTCACTTCACCCACATTTCTGTTATTTGTACCTGGCCGTGGCTGGTAGTGGTGGCTAGATATTCAACCTTGTGATGGGTAACCCCGTTCTCTCCCTTTTTTCCCACACTCTGACCATCCTCCTACTCTTCTGATAATTGCTACTCATGCTACTTTTCCTGAGGGGTTTATCCTGAATCCCATGTGTTCAATACTCTCACTTGCACTGATAGGCGTATTCCAGTGTAGCCAGGCCAGTAAGTCGTTGTGCTGAGGAAGAAGCATTGAGGAGCTAGAAGGATGGTGTGTGTTTTGTTGGTGCTGTACTGCACCTTGGTTGAATCATCCCTTCTTTATAACCCCTCTGAGAGGGCATTCCAGTCATCTACAGAGGGGTGTTGGATCATAATTTTCTAACAGGATGTTCCTTATCCTTGGGTTGAACTTGGAGCCATAGGAGTTAGGTTGTCTACTCTTGTGTCCAGTCTCAACTGACGAAAAGTTTATTGCTGCAAAGCAAAGGAGTTTTCTTGCGAGGGAGAAAAAGACATTTTTTTTTCAGGGGAGAAAATAAATTGAAACTGACTGAATTTATGTCAAGGTTAAACTTTAACTGAATATGGTGTAGGGTGATATGAGGAAATTCCTCAAGATATCTGAATTTAAGATATGAGGTGAAGAATCTGCCTTTTTCCTAACGTGCTATAACACAACAAAATAGAGCACACTCCATTTTGGAGTTATCCTCAAACTACTGCTGTTCTGAGCCTGTTGTGGCTGTCACTGTGCCAATCCATCTCCTCATGGGTCATTTTTTTTCCCTCTGCCCTTCTACTTTCCCAAGCATAAAGAGCTTTATTTGAGATAAGTTTCACCACCTGATAACAAATACAAAGTGGTTAAGATGAAGTCTCACCATTCTCTCTGTTAAGGAATAGTCTGACTGTCCTCTTTCAAGATAGCTTTTTTCCTTTGACAGTCCATGATATTTTAAATATTCTTCTCTAATGCCATAAATTACATGCCTCAATTCTTCAGCAGTCTTTCTTATTCAGTGTTCCATTTCATATGATGAGACAATTGAAAATATCATGGTTTGGGTCAGGTACACTTTAGTTCTCACAGGGACACCCTGGATCTTCAGCACTTTAATGTTGTCTTGTGCAGTAGATTTTCCCAGTGCAACGTATTGTTTGATTTTTTTGACCGCTGCTTCCATGAGCATCAATTTTGAATTGAAGGATCCTTTGACAACTTTAATTTTTCCTCTTGGTCCAGTTATGGAGATCTTTATTTTCTTTACATTGAGTTATAATTCATATTGAAGACTGAAATGCTTGATCTTTATCAGCAAGTATCTCAAGTCCTCCTCACTTTCAGCAAGCGAGGTTATGTCGTCTGCGCATCACAGGCCATTAATGAGGCTTTCTCCCATCCTGTTGCCCCAGTGCTCCTCACATAGTCCCATGTCTCAGAATATTCTCTCAGAATAAAGACAGAATAAGAATATCGAGAGGCTGTAATCCTGATACAATCATTGTTTTGTTCTAATGATTTCTTTTTGGTTCATGCACAGGTTCTCGGTGAGCACAGTGAAGTGTTAAGGAATTCCCATTTTTCCTATTACTATCCAACGTTTATGATCCAAACAGATACTTGATATTTCCTCAGTTCCTGGATGTTTTTTCTACCAAAGTTGCAAATGCAGCCGGGATTTCCCCCCTCTATTTGATCATTTCTTCCTCCTGTGCTATCTTTGGAAATGTCCGAATGCTGGCAAGTTCCTTTGGAAATATTCTGTATTTCTTGCATTTCTTTTTTATTCTTCTGAATCATTCAATATTTGACCCATAGAATCTTTTGATACGTCTGTTTCAATTTTTGAAGTTTTCCACAGTTACTTAAGGTTAAGAAATTCTTAGCATGTCTTGCTTTTTTTGGTTTTCTAATTTCAGGTTTTTGCACATTTTGCTGTGTTCGATTGTGCTTCCTTGAGTTGCTGAAAAAATCTGTTAACTTATTTACTGTCTCAATTCTTCCATTTGCTTCACCTAAACTATGATTAAGAACAAGTGTCATAATTTCTTCTGACATTGACTTTGACCTTTCCTATCATTTTTTGCATTCTTCTTTACGTATTATATTCTAGATATCTCAAAGCTCATCAGGTCTTTGTCACTAGATTCAAAGAGTCATCTCTGTTCTTGAGACCTTGAAATTCAGATGGGATATACTGAAGGTTGTGTTTTTGCTTTCATACAATTGTATTAATTTTTTTTATAACTTCCACTAAAATTTAAATAGGAGCAATTGATTATCTGGTCCACAGTCAGTCGCTGGCCTTCTTGTAGGGTCTGCTATTCAGCTTCTCTATCAGCTCTTCCCCCAAATACAGTCAAATAGATTGCTGTGTAGTCCAGCTGGAGAAATACACATGTATATATCCCTTTGTATTGGTGAAAGTATGTTCTCTGTGATGAAGAAGTCATTAGACTTGAAAAGTTTTATTATGAGATCTCTAGTTAAATTTCTATCACCAATATCAGCTACTATTTATTCCTTTTTGTTTCCAATGTTTGCATTCCAAGTGCCAATAGTTACTAGTGCACTTTATTAGCATGTACAATCAATTTCTGACAGAAGAACGTGGTAGAATTCTTCACTTTCTTCATTATTAGTTTTAGGGGCTGGTGAACCAATCTGAATAATAGTTGTATTGACTCAAATCCAATCTGTGTGTAGATATTATCTTATAACTGTATTTAAAAATAGATCTCAAAGTGTCTTTTTTAATTAATGTGGCTCTATTACACTTAAATTTGTTATAATTGACCTAGTAAATAATATAATTGTCTAGTTGCAAATGGTCAACAGACAGTTCTTTCCACCTACTAAAGTCAAGATTGTAGATATGTATGGTTTATTGAATTTTTGATGACCTCCACCTTTCCTAGATTCAGACTTTGGATATTCCAAATTCTAATCAATAAAGATGTTTACAGCAGTTTCTTCTCATTTTGAGTTGTATTTCATCCACAGGTGAAGATTGCCAAAGCTTTTCTCCATCCATGTTAGTATGGATCACTTCATTCACCCTATTTTGAGTGCTTTCCAACCTAACAGACTCATCTGGCAATGCTCTGCTGCCATTCACTAGGTGTTCTATAAGTGACACTCTACCACTGCTAGTCATAAAGTTGTCAGTAGCAAATTTCTCAGAAGTGCATTACCTTTTCCTTCCTAGTAATTTGTTCTTTGTCCAAAGTTCTGCCAAAAGTCATTCACCTTGGGTGAATCTTCTGGTACTTGAATACCAGTGATATGGCTTCTAACGTGTAAGGAACGTGTAACACAAGAGGTGGTCAAAGTCAGGAGTGCTCTATTAAGTCTATGTTAATGTTCTGTATGACTCAAGTTGATTAGCCTTGTGCTTTTAGAAGAAAATCTGATTTTTTAAAATTCCTATATGGCTTACTTTGTAATCTGAACTTCTCTAGCTGGCATTTCAAAGGGTACTGGTATAGTATCATGGTTTCTATATCTTGATAGCAGTATTTAATTTTCACTTGAAACAATATGTTCTCCTTGTAAGAAAATAAAATATCCTATTGTGTTAGCTTTTTTAGGTTAGTTGTTAAAATATGATTTAAAATCTACAGAGTCAATTTTGCAAATATCTTTCAGCATAGAGTATTTCCTATATATATATTTTGCTTTAAAGTTTAAAATTACTACATATAATAAATACATTTTCTGGTGGGAATGCACCACCCTTAAATTAAAGCAATACCTCTAAACATGGCTGAAAAGAAACCTCACCAAATAAATGTCTTTGGCAACAGAAGGCTCTGTCATTCTCTTAATGTACAAGTGGTATGTGATCATGAACATTGCATTATAAGCATCTGTGAAGTTTCCAGATTCAAGCCATGATTCCTACATATTGGGTAATTTATCAAAGTGCCATCTGTTTAAAAAACATAGTTGCCAACATGGAATATTAGGGAAATAAATTATTTTCTGTCGTTGTGTAAATGCTTTTGATGATATATGCATGTACATTCTGCATAGATCATTAGCTTATAAAAGCAAAGTATAATTTTAAAGCTGAAATAAGCACAAAAATAAATATAATCCAAACCAAAGCAATAGTGTTTACCTGAAATGATAACCAAATAATAGTTTCTTTGGTCATTCCATAACGGAGGGGGAGAAGAAAATGGTAATTGCTTTAAACAGAAACACACAAAACACTTTGATTTAAAAACCTCTAGTTATTCCTTCTATTATTTATCAAAAAAATAAAGGGTTACTTCTGATCCACACTTAGCCTATAGGACAAAGCGATTTAAATGTAATTGCAAACACTGTTGCTAAGCACTTGGAAATCAATGAACTATATGGGGTAAGCAATGAAAATAGAATAGGGTGCTCTGTGTGTGTGTGAATGACTTTAAGTTGTTGTCCATATAATGGTTGCCTCTAGGACAGTTTTTTCAAATCACCTAATCAAATTTCTTTATTTTATGAAGGTGGAAATTGATATTCAGCGTGGCTAAGAATTTCATAATAGTAAAACTTATCAATACTTCACCTTCAATCTCTGGATGACTATGATAAGCGATCTCTCAAGATATTTACATATCAGAATGGCCTTAGTGTCTCTTACACACCAATCTCCCTCCAAAACATTCAGGGTGAAATTGCCTAAGCTAAGAAGATTCCTGAAAGCAATTGTTAGAGCACCTGGCCTTTCTAACATCTAAATTATAACTTCTATTTAAAGTACATAACTAATTTTTGCATATTAAATATATAGTATGTGATACATTTTCCAACTCTACTGTCAGCTTGTTGGACTGCAGTTACCTGTGTGTTACTGTGGTGTTGGGCGCTTTGCCCAACACCAGCACAAGTCACCCATGGTGAACAGGTTTTAGTAGAGCTCAGAGACTAACAACATGCAACAAAGGAATAGTTTATTCACTACTGAGGTTGTAAAACTGAAGATTTATGAACAGGAAAGCATGATGCCATGCTAAAATGAGTCCATCAGATGGGAAGGCAATCAAAATGTGACTGAGGATAGTCTACCTTTTCAAAATAGAATAAAATTTAATAATATGGATGGGGCAAAGCTCTAGGGAATTTAATTTTCTAACGAGACATGATTCAAGATGAAAAAAATCTATTAATAATAAGAATATGCACATACAATGTATGAATCTCAAAAATTAGAAGTTGTCAAATTGAATTGGAATCACTATGGTTCCCTGTGATTATGTATGTTTGTGCTCCTCATGCCCGCCTACTTCCTCAATTTAGAAAAGAGTGTTTCTAGAGTGTGTTGTCTAATGAGAACTATATTTATATGATATAATATAACCATCCAGCATTTGTATACCAGTCTATTATACTGTGATGGTCTGGGTTCACTGTGATGCTGAAAACTGTGTCACTTGTATTTCAAATTCCTGTGGTCAACGAAAGTGGAAAAATTTCAGCAGAATTTCCACACTAAGACTACCAATGAAGGAACAGGCTACCTTGTTTGAAGGAAATAAGGACTGAAGACATTATGCATCGTACAGAAACATTGTCAGATATAGAAGGCCTAATGAATGGAAGGATAGCATTTTCAATGAGAATACCAGAGGATAGACCCCTTGGATCAGAAGAATAAGAATTCCAGAAACCTTCACTGTGTTCATATAGAAATTGTTCATGGGCTGAGCCTCAGTGGCATAAGTGGTTGAGTGCGGGACTGTGGCCTGCGGGCTTGGCAGTTCAAATCCTGCGGCAGCTCTCAGGAGCAGTGCTGGGTGGCTCCCAGAACCACCAGAGGGCAGTGATGCCTCCCTGCCCCCAAAAGAAAGAAACTGTACATGGATCAAGAGACAGTTGTGAGAACAAAACAAGAGAATAATGCTTTGTTTGATATCAGGAGATCTCTGGCCCGGGTTGTATCTTCTCACCATACTTATTCAAACTATACACTGAGAAAATCATTAGGAAAGCTGACTTATATGAAGAAAAATGCAGTACCAGGATCACAGGAAGGTTTATTAACCACCTGAGATATCCAAATGAGGAAAACTGAGACACTTTATAATGAAAATCAAGGATTGCTGTCATTGGTATGAATTGCAGCTCAATGTGAAAAGGAACAAAATCACAACTGGACCAATAGGTGACATAACGATTACTGGACAGAAACAAAGAATATCCACAGAACCAGCAGTCAAAAGCTCACAAAGCATGTTGCAGAATTAGGCAAATCAACTGCGCCAGACATCTTTGAAATACTGAAAAGCACGGATGTTGCTTTGGAGACAGATGCACACTTAAACCAAGCTATAGTATTTTCAAGTGGCTCATATTCATGTAGCATATGGGCATCGCTTAAGGAAGACTGACTAAGAATCAATGCCTTTGTACTGTCGTGCTGGAGGAGAATATTGAATGTACCATTGTCTGCGGTAAGGAAAAACAAATCCAACTTGGAAGAAGCAGAGCCACAGTGTTCCCGAGAAGTAAGGATGCCAGGACTTACAAGCTTTGGACGTGTTATCAGAAGAGACAAGTCCCTTGAGAAGGGAATCGTGGTTGGTGAAGTAGAGAGGTATGAATGAGAGGAAGGTTCTCACTGAGATGCACTGCCGTGGCGACTGCAGCCACACGCTGGAGCATGAGAGCAATTGTGAGGCTGGCGCAGGACCAGGGAGTGTCGTCCTCTGTGGTGCACAGGTCTCTATGCATTGGAATTGACGTCATAGCACTTAACACCAGCAGCACAATCCACGGAGTGACATTTCATAACTTCTGCCCCAAATCATTGATTGCAAATCTATCTCAGGTCCTGTCCACATCCAAGGAAATAGTGCAGCACAAAGTTGCTAATCTTGACAGCTCTTGGTAGTGACTGAGGGTGGGAAGGTGTTAGAATCTGTGTCCCACATTTTTAAATAGTCGTGACCATATCCAAATAATAAAAACAGAGGCAAACGTTTCCTTCAAATTTTATACCACTTCAATTGGTAACACAAACACTTTGGTAGTTACAAAATCTCTTGTCAAATTGACATGTGCAAGTTGTGGTGGTCATATGCTTGGTGTCAATTTTATGATTGGGAGTTTAGGGGTGCAGTCTAACCTGCCTATCTGGAGATGACCAATGAGACCTCTGTGTGGGCATGACTTTCTCTGAGAATTCTGGGAATCTAGTAATATTTCCGCCATGGTGATGAAAGACTATAGATTCAGTCTCTTGGAGTTGGTTCACTGACAAAATAAGATGGTGGCACGCTGATGGATCCTGAGTCCTGGAACCTGGAGAAGCTGGAACAGAAGGTACATAGGCTTGCCCTGATGGAACCAGATTTCTGGGGCTGGAGAAGCCACAGAGAGACCCCTGCCAATATTGAGATGCTTCTACCACCAATGGATACTGTTAATGGACCCTGACCCCTGAAAATGAGAAGCCATGGCATGGGGAGACCCCTGCCAATGTGGGGTGCTTCTACTGCCACTGGATACACAAGACTCTGCACCACTGGCCTGTGATCGTCCTGGTGTCATTATATGTGCTTCCTGAGTCAGAAGGAGGCTTTATAGACTGGCATCAGGCATATGGGCTTATATTGGACTTATGACCTTGGACTGTACTGGGTTGGGATGCTTTCTTAATGTCCCATTCCTCTTGTGTATAAATTTTCCCTTATATCCATGTGCTTGCTTATGAATTTGTTTCTCTAGTCAAGACAGGCTAACACACAAGTGAAGCGATGGATTCTAGTTTGTCAATCAGGTAGTTGCTTGAGGACCTCATTTGGAGGTGCTAAGCAGATCAATAGCTCACTGGAGGCAGGACCCATGCTCACTTCCTGGGAGACAGCTGACAGTACACATAGAGCAAACTAGTGCCCTGAGTTGGAAAAGCTTTATTGAGATCCCGGCCAGCACTGAGATGTTTACAGCACCACTATGTCTACAAGGCATTCCATCCACATGCCTATGATCTTCCTGCATTTGGTGTCATTGCATGTGTTTTATGAGTCTGAAGAGGAATTTACAGATTGATATCAGACATACCACATACAGGATAATATTGGACTTATGGACTTGATCTTGACTGGGCTGGGCTTTTGTCTTAATATATAATTGCTCTTTATATCAAGCTCTTTCTGATACACATGAGTGTCTCTGAATTTGTTTATGTAGTCTTCCCGGACGAACACAGAAACTTCAGATCAAAATAAATTTAGATCTCCAAATTAAAACATAAACATAAAGGAAGTTTTACGCTTGGCTCTTTTTCTTGCCTCTCTGGTGTCTATTCCATGTCTCAGCACCATGAACTAGTTCAGTACCATTTCCAGCACCCTCACCTGCTTGACCATTGACCTCCACTTCCTGTTCACTACTGCGCCTCATGGGTAGAAGCCCAAACTCCACACATGCTTCTGAAAGTTAGACTAAACAGAGACCAAACAAGGGCCCATATAACCCTGTCTGAGACTATCCAAATTTAAACAGAAATGACTCCACAGAGAATGAGCAAAATTGATAGAGTAAGAGAAAAATAATTAAATGAATGAAATGGGAAAGGAAACAAAAACCTTCTCTTTATGCTCTACATTTTATAAATCAATTTTTCTTTTAATTATGTAAATTACTTTAAGTATATAACTATATGTGACAAATTAATGTGTCCAGAATTGCATAATATAAAGTTATGTGAGTGAAAGTCTACTTCATGCTTTTACTCCATTGGACAAGTTGCCAGAGAGGATTCTAGGTTTATGGTAAGTGAAGAGCTATAGTACAGACTGGAATAAAAAGGCAAGTAGGCCAAGGAGTTTCCAGAGCTATCGTCTATAAGGAGTCAGAAAATGAAGCATACAATTTTGGCATGAAGCCTGGGATCAGAGAGACAGAATTAATATTCTGCTCAACTCTACAGATTTAGGCTCCTTCTTCACTTATTCATCATATGTAGTAGTAAATAAAAGAAACAAAAATATGTACTCTCCAGAATGTTTACATTCCATTCCAGGAAACCAGATTACAACATAGCAAATAGGGATGTTATATGATCTACTGAAAGGTGATAAATTCTGTGGAAAGCACATAACAGAGCAAGGACTCCGGAATATTCAGCTAATTCACTAAGAGCCCACTTGGAGAAAGTGACATTTAAGCAAAGTCTGAAAGCAATCGAAAGTGTGACATACAGAGGTATACTCTGTATGTAGTACACTGTATACTAGTTGTATGCAGTGAGGGTGATTGCTGCTACCGCTGAGGTATAGAAAGAAGTCATTGTGTTTAGAGTTGAATGACTAATGGTGTAGGTGACTGTAAATGGTAGATATTTTAAAGGGGGCCTTATAGAACATCAATTGGATTTTGGTTGTTAATGTAAGTATAATCAATAGCCGGTGATCAATCTAGGGAGGCGTGGGAGAATTGGTGTCCTCTTCTGTGACTGATATCTGTCTCTAACTTTTCCTAATACTAATAATTCTGAAATGACAATAATTTAATAATTCTTATATGATAATAATCATATCAGAATTCATGAAGTCTTCTGGCCTTGACTCTGTCTTTGATTTCAGAAGCAGATATCCATTTATGCTTTCTATAATGACATGCTAGGGTTAAAATGATCATTTTAATGAAGTAGCATCAGATAAATATTTTAAGTATATTATCTAAAACCAGAATGAACTATTAAAAGTTCTTTCCTCTAGTTTTATAATTATTTGGGGGGGGTTATAATTATTTTTGATGGATTTTGTGTCAAAACTCATAGTCCAAACACTATCTTTGTTGAAAGACTGAAGCACAGTCGATGTGTGTGACTTGTGGTGCTAGTAAAGATTCTTGGAAGACTCATCGGTTGATGAAAGGAAAAATAAAAACAAAACGATAGCCATCTTTGAAGAAGCATGGGCAGAGTGCTCTTTAGAGGAAAGTGTGGTGAGACTTGGTCTTCCCATGGATATGCCATCATATAGGTTGGCTTTGATGGGCTCAAGCAAAAGAACAATTGTGGGCACTTAGGTAGTGTTTCCTTCTTTAGTTCATAAGGTCACTATGGGTCAGAACCAACTCAATGTCACCCAATCGCAACAAAAGGAACAGCTCAGTCTTCACAAAAGTTTCAGATTCATTGATTTCTTTTTCTGACTACTGATTTGCAGGGCAAAAGTCTTTACCCTCAAACAGTTGTGTGTTTGCTGTGACTGTCCAATGATGGATAGCCACACCCTGAGAGAATTGCCTGGGTAAACCTTTGATGGAGACTGACTATAAGTTAGGGACTAAGCCATAATTTAGGTGGGATCCTTCGAAACCAGCCTGTAAATTTCTATAATATGCTAGATTGTTGGTGCCCTGGTGGCACATACTGAATATGGGGCTTAGATCTGAGAGGCCAGCGGTTCAAGAACACCAGATGCTCTCTGGAAGACAGAAGGGATATTCTACTCCCTTAAATGGTTACAGCCGTAGAAATCCACAGGGGTCATTCTACCCTGCTCTGGATAGGGTTGCTATGAATTATTATCAGTGGTAGTGAGGTTGATATCTTTTATAGTACAAGAAGCCTAATCAAGGAGCCCTTTCCCACTCTTGCATTCTCATCTGCAACCAAATGATTTTTGTAGCCATTTTCTTTAATCATCATGTCCTATTTAAATAGCCACAAGGCTGGGACATTTTCAGATACTGTTATGACCTCTTACTGATGTTCTCCCTCATCTGGATGATTCAATTTTTTTTTTGTCTTTTTCTTGTTTCTTTCTGTTTAACACTAAACAAAGTGATGTCTATAGAATATATTCGGATTTGGAATCCAGAGAAAATTACAATAATTTGCAAGGCACTAAAATTCCGTGATATTATCTGCAGTACATCGAGTCCAGGGTGAATGCCAACAATGCCTAAAAATCATCTCCAGTGTCACCTATTTTCAGTATGTCCTTTAACTCTGCAATAGGGAATGCCTTCTCTTTTCATTTTTTACTTATACATTCCAGAAATAATCATCTTCCTCCACCCCTACAATCTTACTCCAAATAACTGTTGTCAGGGAAAATTTACTATTTGAGAGGGCTAATATATCAAGATATGTAAATTACAGACTTTTGATTTTTTATCCATGTCAATTTCAAACAAGTACAAAGCAGAGAATCAGATGTGACTATTTGCTTTAAAAACTGAAAATTTCCCTCGTAGTTGAAATGTGTTTATCTGAATTCAGGAGGAATATTAGAGTTAAGGAGAGAATGTTGATAAAGTATTTAAATCCTAGGTTCTATAGAGAGACTAAAGCAAGAAATTATTCAATATAGAAATCTAGAACAATGTGGATTGTATTCACAGAAAGGTGGATACAATTATCTAGCTATCATTAAAATATGTCTAAAATGCTAGTTGAAGCTAAACAGGAAACATTCAAATATATTATTCTCTAGTAAACTGTAGCAAATTTGTGAAAATGAAAACTATGCCCAGATCTTATTGGATAATTAAATGAGATTTGACCAATAAATGTGCTCAGAAAATAAACACCTAAATCAAGGCAAAGGGCATTTTTATCACGTTCTGGATCTTCTCGGTAATTTTACACAATATGATTTTCAAGGAAATGGAAGTAAGGGAACATCCAAATTGAAAGACTATTGGGATGTTCAGGATTATCCAATTTTAAAAGTTTATCTTGCACAGGTAGGTGGGAAGATAAGATCAACCTCTGTTTTTAGGATTTGCTTATAAGTATGCTTTGTGCAAGATGTTATAAAATGGAAAAATATATATATAAGGATCATTTAGCAAATTTAATGAAACATTTCACTAGAATTAATATGGGACTTATGTTATTATTTTTAAACTATTATCAGTTTTAAAAATATTAAATATTGAACTGATATTCTCCATTGCTGACTTGCTGGGTATCTGTGAGACATTCAGGGCTTTACCATAAGTGCTCTTAGCTTTATTGGTTGATCAAATTTCTGAATAGTAATACTTCTAAGTCATCAGGTATTTCTCCTCTTCAATTGTGTCCAGTGGGTGGGATAAATAAAGAAATAATAAGGAGTTAGCAATGTGAGTACTTCTTGGAGAAAAACATTGTCTATCCTCAATTTTATTTGCTTTATCATAAGGAAGGAAATATATAAATTCATTCTTATTGACACACACAATAAAGATTGCCTCTGCTTCCTCAGATGGTGCTGTATTTATCTTGTTAGATAAAATCTGATCCCTTTCTGGTCTCCTAAAACAGTTTAGCTATCTACAACATTTGCAAAAATGCAAATTGCTTTAGTAAATAAGCTCTGAAAGCTTTGTACCTTTGCAAAATAAAGCAACTGAAATCACAAAAATAAACTATGAAAGCAGGTGGAGTTTAGCCTTGAGTAATATATTCTTCTCAAGAGAAGGATTAGGTTAGCTTTTTTCTAAGAATATTTAAAATGACAAGATGTACTATGTATGTTTTTGATGATGATGATGATGAATACAATGGTGATAACATGATATCACTGAATGTTTTTCCTTGATGACCTCCTTTTGACCTTAACCGAACTTCAGGAGATAAACAATCACTATCCCGCATGTGCAGGTAAGTAAACTGGGGTAGAATGACCTTAAATAGGTAATGGATGAGGTGGTTCATCAGAGAAGTGTAAGATCCAGAATTCAAATATAGCAATATGACTTCAAAGAAAATAAATTCACTCCCATGTTAGGGTTTCTTGTAGTTTCAAGAAAGAACATTTTGTGTCAAATTTTCTTCATATAAACTTACTCATTTTTTACAGCATTATAATTTTAATGTGAACCTAACACTTGATTACATGTATAAATTATCTTAATGTACCATCTCTAATACAGAATGCAGTTATTCTCAACCATTTGACTATGTCAAAAAGAAAACACACTCCTGTCAGTAATAGTAGCAAAGTCAAGATCAATAACTGTCCTTGACAGTTCCTTGATCCTATAGCTTCCTGGTCCTGTGTCATACTCACAGTCATTGGCTTTTGGAAGTCCTTTAATGTTCACTACTGTTTGAATCCATCTTTCTAAAGTTAGTCCATGCTATGGTTGGTATGGCAGTCATGGACTTTGCTGTCAATTTTATGATTTGGAGTGTAGAGTTGGACACTAGCCTGTCATTGTGGAAATAATCAATAAGAACATTGTGTGGACACAGTTTTCTTTGAGAATTATGGGAAGTCTTGTGATATTTCCCCCATGGAGGTGAGAGCGTATAGACGCTGTCTCTTAGTGGCAGTCTAATGATAAGACACAAGACTGATTCCCAGTGAGACATCCTGGAGAAGAAGTCACATGGGCCTACACTGATGGAATCAGACCTCAGAAGCCAGAAAAACCCCATGGCGACTCCTACTAGTCCTGAGATGCTTCTACCACCAGTGGATACACAAGACTCTTCACCCACTGGCCTGCGATTGTACTGGGGTCTTAGTATGTGCTTCGTGAGTCTGAAGGGGACTTATGGATTGGTATCAGACATATGGGATAGTACAGAACTTATAGACTTGGACTGAACTAGGTTGGGATGCTTTCTCAATGTTTCATTTCTCTCTCCCTTGTATACAGATGCATGTTTATGAATTTGTTTCCTTATTCTACCTGGACTGACACAGTTGACTCTCTAATTTGCCAACTATAGCTTGCTCTTCTAGCAATTGATCCCTTTGGAGGATGTGTACAATACAAGCAAAACTGAGCCACATTATTTGTGATCCACACAGTATGCATTGGATAATTTTCAGAAATAGATATCTTGATCTTCCATCGTAATCTGGAAACAACTGAAACCTGTTCAACTTGGGTGATTTGTTTCTATTTTAAATACACTTGGCATAACTTGCAGCATCACTGCTAAATGAAAGTCATTAAAAGGGGGTAAACAACATGTGGCATGTGAAATAGAATGTTGTGCATATTGTGTGGAAGTAATTAATTCTACTATTCTCCCTGTGTTATTGTGACATAAAAACTAGTTTAATTGATAATTCATGGCATAATTTTTGTGAACACTTGATGAGAACATCACAGAATATATTACAGGTGATATTCATAATATTATAAAGCTCATGTATGAGTTGTTCAGCACATTTTAATGCAGTTTTTGCAGTAAAATTTCGTGCCTCGGCTGTTATTTGGGTCTGCTCAAACACAAATATATATGGTATTTATCTTGTTGATCAAATATAACATTGTTGCTAAGTGCCAGATAATTAGTTCTGACCCAGCGTGACCCTAAATGTAACAGAAGGAATCCCTTTCCTGTCCTGCACTATCTTCACCATTGTTCATATGCCTGAATCCATTGTTGGGGACACTGTGTGAAGTCATTTCACTGAACACCTTCAATGCTTTCACTACCCCTCTACTTTATCAAGCATGATGTCCTCCGACAGGGACTGGCCTCTCGGTAATTTGTCCAAAGTATATTCGACAAATCTTGAAATTTTTGCATTTAAGGAGCATTCTGGAAGTACTTCTTCCAAGACAAATTTGTTTGTCTTTTAGTAGTCCATGGTACTTTGAATATTTGTCAACAGCTCCACAATTCAAATTCTTCTATTCTTTGGTTGTTCTTACTCAATATTCCATTTTCACAAACATTTGAGAAAATTGAAAATAATTGAAAACAAGGGCAGGCACACCTTAGCACTCAATAAGAATACATGATATTCTTATTTCTCAGTATAAAGAGGTGCACAGCAGATTTACCTACTGCACGGTGTCTTTTGATTTCTTTACTACTGCTTCCATGAAAATTGGTTGGAGATACAAACTAGACAAAACCTTTGATACTTCAACTTCTTTATTTATTATGATGCTGTCTACTGATGCACTTGTGAGGATTTGGAGTCTTATTTACCTTGAGTTGCAATCCATACTGAGAGCTGCAATCCTTGATCTTTATCAGCAAGTGCTTCAAGTCCTCATTTTCAACAAGCAAGGTTGTGTCATTTGCATATTGCAGGTTGTTCCTAAGCCTTCCCCCAATCCTGTGCTGCATTCTTCTTCATATAGTCCATCTTCTCCGATGGGTTGTTCAGAATACAGATTAAACAAATATGGTAAGAGGACACAACCCTGACATAAACTTCTCCTCATTTTAAATCACGCAGTACTCACATGTTCTGTTCTCACAGCTACCCCTTGATCCATATACAAGTTATTCATAAGCACAATAAATAATTATGGAATTGCCATTGTTATCAAGATTATCAATGATATGCTGAGATCCATACAATTGAGTCATACTCAATAAAACACAAGTAAAAGCCTATCTTGTATTCTCTGCTTTGTGCAAATATCCATTTGATATCAGCAACGAAATCCCTTATTCCACAACCTCTTGTGAATCTGGCTTGAGTATCTGGCAGCTGTTGTAAATGTATTGCTGCAACTATTGTTAAATGATCTTCAACAAAATTTTACTTGCATGTGATATCAGTGATAGTCTTTCATAGTTTAAGCATTCTTTCGGTCACATTTCTTTGTAAGGAGTATAGCTATGGATTCCTTCCATTCATTGCCCCAGTAGCTGTCTTCTAAATTTCTGGTATAGAAGAGCAATGACTTCGAATCTTTCATCAGCTTGTTGAAACATTTTGATAGGTATTCCATCAATTCAGGGAGCCTCACTTTTAGCCAGTGCTTTCAGTGCAGATGGAACTTCTTTCAGTATCATTAGTGCTTGCATATATTCTGCCTTCTGAAATGTTGAATGCTTACTCAACTGTCATCAACTTTGATGCTTTATGTCTTTATTTTATTTCAATGGACCTTTTGATTTCTTCAAAAACAATGTCCTTGAACACCCCCCCTCCCCCACACCTCATCAAGTCTTCTGTCAGTAGTGTAAATGTGTGCATCCATGCCATAAATCTGTTCTTGAATTTTTTTTCATGCTTCCTGTTCTTGAATTTTAGACGGGGTTGATTCAAGGTCTTATTTTGGCTCGCATGGATGCTTATTAATTTTCTTAGACTTTAATTTCAACTTATATATGAAAAATTGATTCTCTATACCAGTTTAAGATGGTTATAGATCTCTGTGGCATCTTGTCACAGATATAATCCATTTAATTTCTGTGTATTGTATCTGGAGAAATTCAAATGTATACTTTCCTTTTTGTGTGGTGGAACAAGTCATTGTTCTTGTAAACTTATATTATGTGATCTCCAGGATTTTTTTCTATCTCTAAGACCTTATTTCCAATTAGTGTTTCTTCTTTGTTTCCAAGGTTCCATTTCAATCACCAGTAATTGATACATCTTGATGGCATGCTAGATCAATTTCTGATTGAAATTGTTAGCTGAATTCTTCAGTATTTGTCACTAGATTTTGTATTTTTCTCATAAATTTGATTAATAGTTGCATTGATTACATTTCCTTGAAGCTCAATAGATACAATCCTAATACAGACAGTGTTGCATTTCAAGATTGATTTTGAAATATTCTTATTGACAATGAATGTAATGCCATTCCTATTGATTTTGTTACTCCCAGCCTGATTAATTATTTTTTGATTCAAAATGGCTCAAACTAGTCCATTTCACTAATGTTTAGGATATCAATCTTTATGAGTTCCTTTTCATGTTTGATTGCATCCAGTTTTCATAAGTTCATTGTTTGCCAAGTTCTAATCATCTGCAGATTTTTGCAGCTGTGTTTTCCTACCTTGGGTCAAGCCATCAACATTGAAGACTTTGAAAGTTCCACGTTCATAGGCTTTGCTCTATTAGGGTCACTGTAGTTAACCTTAACCTGAGAATGGAGCTCTTCCTCAATCATATTCAGAGTACCTTCCAACTGGAGGGTACCTTCCTCCAGCAAAATATCTGATAAAGTTTTGATTCCACACATTAGACCTCCATTATTTGGCAATCCTTTGAAACTGTGACTCTGAAGTGGACAGCCAACACTTTGTTCCACTAACTATTCCTATTTTGGAAACTCTGCTGAAACCTGTTTACTCAGTGTGTCTCTGCTGACATTTTCAATACCTGTGACATGTTGGCTCCAGTATCACAGCCACAAACAAGTCACCATTGCTTGATAACCTGGCAGAGAAGCAGTGACACACATTACATGTGTAATAGTCAAAACACAAAGCTTTCACAAATGAAGATAGTATTTCATGTTATCGTATGTTAATAAAGTGGGGTCAAATTATAATATTGGCATTCAATGGTGAAAAACATGATCTTTCAACACAAACCTTATGGTAATGAACAGCATACCAGTCTTTTTAACATGAGTATGTGCTTTATCAAAAATACTTAAATTATTTCAAAGATAATAATACATTTTCTCAGTGTAGGTGCTAAATGTTTTGCTGTTGATCAGCCAATGATTAATTCTGCTTAGAATCCCAGATGTCCCCAAATTAAGATGCCAGATATTTTGAGTTATTCATTATGAATATAATACAATACCAATGTTGCTAGAGTGTAAAAAGCATTGTTATATCAAGATGAGATCCTCAATAATTCACATATTAAAAAGACATAATTGTAAAGATATCATAATTTATTAGAACATGAATTTTATATTTTCATGAACACATGTATGATAAATAAAATTATTTTCTTTATTGGATTTATAGAATATAGTGATATAAAAGGGTGGAAGTGTGTGAGGTAGCCTCCATTATTTCCCCAAAATCTCAAACATTTTCTAATTAAAACAATATTGCAAATGAGTACACTCTATGCTTGCCACCATGCCTTTTCTTATATCTCCAGTTGTATGCAAAGATAACAAAATGGAGTACAGGAAACTGTTGTTTTCTTTATAGCTCTTGAAATTACATCATCTTGAAATTTTGTCTTCCTAAAGGTTCGCTGTGCACATCACTGGAACCCAGATGGTGTTGTGGTTACGTGTTAGGCTGCGAACCTGCAAGGTCTGAGGTTCCATCCACCAAATCATGCCTGAAGACTGGGCATTCTACCCCTGCTTAAGGTTACAGCAGTGGAGACCACAGGGGAAGTTCTACCCTCTCTTGTAGGTTGCCTCTGAGTCCGTCTCAACTCAAATGCAATGCAGTGGTTTTTGTTTTGGCGCAAGTCACCTACGAACCCTACTGAACTGCAGCCTCTTCGAAGATAGCCATAGTGTTCTTTCATGTGAACTTATAGTATAAAGCATTAAAATGAGTGAACATTTATTTTTCAAAAAGTCCTGTCTTTTATCCACTTTCCATAACTTATCATCTGAATAGAGAAGGTCTGAGAGCAGGCATTCTGCTTCCATGATAAAACAATGTAGAGTCCAAAGTTTTACACACAGCTATCACAGAACTCATATAGTACAGTTTCTAAAAACATTTGCCTTAAGAACTGGAAAATGAAAAAAAAGCATTTCCTCATCTACATATGATTACCTTAAGATTTTTCAAATACGTCCTTTCTTACAAGTTGTTAAAAATGTGCTTGTTCAGCATTCCACCATGCAAAGGCAACATAAAGAGCAGTGGAAACTGTAAACATAGCTTTTGCACTCACAGATATATTTCAGTATCTCAGGACTAAGGCAATCAAGATTCAGGTTTGAGTGACCTTCTAAGTAAAGAAGCAATTATCATTTGCAGTAAAGGAAGGAGAAGAGTAAGCTAGGTAAGCTGGATATATTTTGAAAACCTTCCCAGAAATGATGCTAATATTTTCCTTTAATGTAAAGTTTTAATACAATTTTTACATGTATGTTTTTTACATAAGTCTATGGGTAATGCATTTACTGTGTAGTAAGTTTTATTGCCTGCACTTGTTCAAACAGAGATGATTCACCTCAGAGCTGATTCGGCTTTTTCTTCCATTAAAATTATGTAGCAGTGACTTTATGATGATAATGATCATCATAAAATCTCCATTATACAATTGTAATGACAGAATTCTACCATTATGGTAAAGGGGGCAGTGGTTGAAGTAGCAATATTTGTGTTATTTCACCTGCAGGCTGGAATCAAGATATTAGACAAAAATCAGAGAATCTGGATAAGCATATCTTTAAATATAGACCAGAACCAAGATATATGGAAGTGCAAAGATGGATCCCAGAGTAATGGTCTAAATTAAGTAAATAGACTCAAGCTACATAATTTATTTTCACCCCTTTATTTATGCAAACTATATAATCTAAAATATGAGGGGATATCCGCAAAATTTGCCTGGGTGGAGTTAGGTGACTATCCAGCAACTCACTCTGAGTTAGAGTGATTTTTTTTTCATCAGAGCAGTTTCACTTGAATCTTGTTTTTTGAATCTTGTTTGTTTTTGTTTTTGATGACTGGATTAAGAGAACTGTGTGTGGTTGTGAAATTTCATTTCATGCTCAGGAAAATTGCTGCAGAATTTGTTTTGATGTTAAACACAGAATACAAGGACAGCATTATGGGGAGAAAAAACTCAAGTGTATGAGGGACTTTCTTATTTCAAAAAAGGTGAAATGCTATGTTGATTGATAGCAAAACTTGTTCTGTACATACATCAACTGGATGTATGACAATGGATGACAATGACAACTCATAGCGAATGTGGAGTTCTTTTCACCAGGTCAGATTGACAATCAAGCTTTCTATTTAGAGATTTCTAAAAATATTGCTTAACAGTGTGCCAAAAAAAAGTCCTGATTTATGGCAGACAGGGGACTGGATTCGTCACCAAAATAATACACCTGCTCATTCAGTGTGTTGATCTGGATTGACTAGAGAAACAAATCCATGAACACTCATATGTATATATTAGGTGTGTTGGTCTGGATTGACTAGAGAAACAAATCCATGAACACTCATATGTGTGTATTAGAGAACTTTATATCAGAGAGAAATTTTACATTAAGAAAACATCCCAGTCCAGACTAGATCAAATTCATGAGTCTGATGTAGCCCATATGTCATATACTAACCCATACATTTAGACTCACACAGCCATGATATGTCAAATGCAAGATCACAGGCACATGGTTGAAAAGTCTTGTAGATCCAGTGACAGAGGAAGAATCTCAGGACTGATGTGCATCTCCACTTGGCTCCTCCAGCTCCAGAGCTCTGGCTCCATGAGTATGTTGCCTGTGGGCTTGTCAACAGGAATATTTCACAGGGAGACCAAGCAGAGAGTCTGTCTGTATCTGTCCTCCTCTGAACTATTTATCTCTGTGGCTGCTCCAAAAGAAGTCTTTTACCTGTCTCTATATTGCTGTGTTTCTCCCCCTTCCACTCAACAAGTGGATTCAGGTGGTCACCTAGCAAGGACATCCTAATTTGCTGTCAATTTGAAGATTAAATGTGTAGGGGGGAAGTCTAACCTGTCAATCCAGAAATAGCCAATGAGACCTCGGTGTGGACATGGCCTTCTCCTGCCCACAGGTTGTGATCTTCTTGGAGACAGAGACATTGTCTCTCTCGTTCACTTCCTGGGAGACATTCCACTGACAATATTGGCTCCCCATGAAACATCCCTGAGAAGAAGCAACATGGACATACCCTGATGTGGCTACAAACTGGACCTAGAGGAGCCACTTGGAGTCTACTGCCAGCACTGAGATGCTTACACCACCACTGGATCCAAAGACTTTCTACCCAATGGTTTGTGGTCATTCTGCATTCGACATAATTGCATATGTTTTTGTGTCTGAAAAGGAGTTATAGATTAGTATGGGACATATGAGCTAATATTGGACTTATGACCTTGTACTGGACTGGGTTGGGATATTTTCTCAATGTTCTTTTCCTCATATATAAAGCTCTCCCTTTTATACATATGTGTGCCTATGGATTTGTTTCTCTAGTCTACCTGCTCTAACACAAGTCGCTTTAGCTACTTCTCTGCCTCAACTTGCCTATGGGACAGACAACCCAGTTTGTTTTCTTGGAGACCTGCCACACTGTTGGTGTGGACATTGCTTGAACTTAAGGCTGGTGGATCCTGTTATTTTGCATTGCTTGAGTGTGATATCTCATGTGGACCTGCTTTGCTAACCTCCTAAGCTTCTAACTGTTGGTGAACCACCCTACTGTTTGCTGATCCTGGCTCAACTGCCTGCATTGCTCAAGGGAAGATTTAGCTGTCTGCTTCTTTGACCTTGGACCTGGCAGACCTCACGCATTAGAGGACTTTCAGTAGATTAACTGTTTCACAGAAGAGAGCCGGGCATAAAATGGCATGCTTCTCTTGTCCCATGTACCTTACTTCTCTGATCTCACTCCCTGTGACTTATTTTTGTTTCTGTGAATAAAGAGGGACATGAAAGGATGGCAATTTAAGAATGTGGAGGAGTGAAGAAAAAAAGCTGTCAGTCATCCAAAGAGATGAATTTAAAAAATGTCTCCAAGAATGGAATTGCAGATTTAGCAAATATATTAAGTGCAATGGATAGTACTTTGAAGGTAATAGGTTGTTTTTTAAAAAAATAAAATACACAGCTTTGACAAAATCTCCCACATTATATTTTTTGCTTCCCCTCATATTTTGTGAAAAAAATTACAAATGCCTTTCTGTCATGTAAATTATTAATATAATCATTAACATCCTATTATATTAATTACTAATTATACATCAATTTATATCATCTTGTATTCTGTTAACATTAATATTTGGAATTATTTTTTAACTTTGAATATATTCTTGAAAAAATAAATTAAAACTCAGCAACTAGATTTTTCAATAACAGAAAATGCTTTTCCTTTGTCATCAAGAAAGGACTTGTTATCAAAGAAACTGCAATAAAATATCTAATTTTAAAAAACAACCTGCGGATTTGTTTTGCATTCAATCAACTTTCCTAATGCAGCATTTTAGAGTAAAACTAATTTATAATGCTTAACTACTATACAAAATTTATGACCTTAAGGTATTGATATAGCCCAAATAGTTATATAACTAAAACTTCATCCATAACATTTTACGTATAAAATGGAAATGCAGTTTAATATAATTTGGAAATACATTCATTGTTTTTCCAAAAATGAAATTATTTTCAAAAACAATTACAGATAAATTAAAAAGTAGGGATAATGTTATTTTATTACCAGCGTAATATAAAAAGGTTTTGTAGTACTTGTCCTTATGTTAAAACTTACTTCATTTGTACCCGTACCTTTCTATATCACCATTCAGCATGTGTGCATTCTCCATTAATATAGAAAAAAAAGACATGCTATGGAAGTCTATACATAATTGTCACATTAAAGCCTCCTATAATTCAAGTTGTAATGTGCCACTCCTTTATCCCCCAATACTTAATTCAACTAGTTCAATACTTTACTACATCTACATTTCACTAAAATAACTTGTCTTTATGCACCTGCCCCCTCAACTTTAGTACCATTTAGAAGTGAGAATTGACAATATATTTTATTCCCCATTATATCTCCCATATAATTTAATTTGGATTCATAATGGACTTCATAATTTTAAGATCAATAAACCTGAATTCTCCATAGATTTATATGAGTCAAGGGTGAGAGATAAAGACAATAGTTTTCTGTTAAGTTGAATATTTTTATTATCTGAAATGAGGCTATTTTTCAGATAATTAAAAATGATAGGATTAAATTTAAAACAAAATTGAAAATAAAATTTTCTTTATTTAGATACATAAATTATGTAAAGAAGTTTCCTTATCCTTTTCATCTTTCATTAGTCCTAAGGGCTACATTAGAGAAAAGTTACTGTGACTCTATTAGTGTTTGAGACAAATTCTACCAGTAGAGTTTAGTTATGCTTCAGTTGATTTTACTTTTAACCAGAGATCTACGCAAGTCAAGTACACCAGTATTTTATCACTCTGAATCAAATATGCTAGGGTAAAAACAAAAAATAAGGAAATTTAGTAAACGGGAAAGGGTATTTTAAAAGTTTATATAATTTCACCAGTCCGCATTAGATAGATATTTTCAAAATGCCTGTTATGGACATTTTCACAAATCTGGAAATTGAAAACCAACTTAACTTCTACAGTTTAATGATATACTCTAGTGGTGCTAGAGTCTATACACAATTATGTCAAGTCAAATTAGAGGAGTGGTATTCAAAGAAAAGTATGGCAGATTTCTGGTTTACCAGATTAATCTCTCTGAATAAAGAACAAAATGGATTGTGGTTGCTATAAGAGAAGCAGAAGTCACTAGTGAAAATTAATGATTTCACATGTTAATAATTGTTCACGTTTATATTTTATGCTGCTAGGCTTTGTGAAATCCTGAGAAACCTACAATAAACCTAAACCACATAAAGTCAATTATAAAATTATACACAATAGCAACATTATACAGGGCTTTCGTAAACTGTAAATATTTTTGGGAGAAGAGAACTTCCTCTTTCTCTGCTGCTTCTGGTGGCTTTGAACTGTGAAAAACTCACACCTTACCCAGGATTTCTTACATGCTGAGAAGGCAGTAGTAAGTTTTATACTGAGAATAATAAAATTGAATAACAAAACATAGAAGTATATTATAATCAAATGTATTTGTAAATAAACATGTGAGTAAATAAACATGTGTGCAGTCAGGCCAGTGAAATAACCCTTAGTAGCTCTGTCCAAACTCCTGATCCATGTTCACAATTATTGGGAAGTTTCAGCCCACTGTTTTAGACACTGGATCAATGTATCTACTAAAACCTCCCCTTTGTTACTGACTCTCTCCATTACAAGTATGCGATCTTTCTCGAAGGAATAGTTCCTCATTATAACAATCCAAAGTACATGACATAAATCCTGTTCATGCTCAGTTCTATGCAGCTTTCTGGCTATATTTCCTGCAAGACAAAGTTGCATAATATTGAGGAAGTCCATGTTACTTTTAATATGCTTTGCCATATAATTCAAGAGCCCAATTATATCACTAACGGTTGTGCAATCATCACCACAATCCATTGTAGAATATTTTCTTTTTTTTTTAGTTCCACATTTCTCTCTAACCAGCCCTTACATGCCATTCGGTTATTTATTAATCCTCTCTCTCTCTCTCTCTCTCTCTCTCTCTCTCTCTCTCTCTCTCTCTCTCTATATATATATATATATATATATATATATACACACACACACACACACACACATATACACCTGTTCTGGATTTATTATATAGGAAACATACAAAACAAAAGCATGAAACGATGCTTCTATGAACATTTTTGTGGACCCAAGTAAAATAATATCCATCACAACTCTTCAAACTTTTCTTGATCATGTTTTCTATATCCATATGGTAAGATTTTTATTTCCTTTACATAGAGTTGAATCAATATGGAAAGTTGCAGTCTTTAATTTTCATGAGCAATTTTTTCAAGTCTTCACTTTCAGCGAGTACATTTGCTTCATTAATTCAGGGGGGCCTTAGTTTTGTAATGCTTCTAGTGCAGTTTAAAAAAAAAATTTCCACTGCAGTTTTAGCGTCTTCCTTCAGTAATATTTATATTTGCTTACATATTACTACCTGAAATGGTGGAATGTTTACTACTGCTTTTAGGTACATTGGCTCTAACTTTTCTTTCCATCTTTTTTGATGCTTCCTACATTATTGAACATTTAGCTCTTAGTCCTATCATAGTAATCTGCTCATGAAATCTTCTTGAAATTCATGTGGGATAGATTCAAGGTCTCATTTTGGCTTTTCATTTTCTTACGCTTCATTCTGAGCTTATGTATCAGCAACTGATGATCTGTTTTATGCATACCAGAATCTGCTTTTAGCTGTTGATATGGAGCTTCTCCATTTTTTTCTTCCCAGAGATGCAATCAATTTGATTTCTGTGTATTACATTTGGAAAATTCCATGTCCTTTTTATGTAGTGCAAAAAGGTATTTCCTATGAACAAGTTATTATGCTTGCAAAATTTTATCATGTGATCTCCAGATTCTTTTCTATTGCAAAGAGTACATATTCCAACAATTGTCACTTCTTTGTTTCGAACTTTTGCATCTCAATCGCCAATAACTGTCAGTGAATTATGATACCATATTTGATCAATTTCCTACTGAAGACAGTGATACAGAATCTTCAATTTCTTCATCATTAATTTTAGAGGTCAGAACATACAGTAGAAATACAGTTGTAGTGATTGGATTTCCTCAAAGGTGGATAGATATAATTCTATCATAGACACTATTTTACCTCAAGATATGTCTCGAAATATCATTTTTGATGAAGAATGAATCCCCATTCCTTTCAATTGTGTTAATCTTATCATAATCAGCCATATGATTTTCTTGTTGAAAATGGCCAATATCAATTGATTTTAGTCACCTGTTCACAGTCATCTATGATCTCAATCTATATGAATGTTGTTTCATTTTAGAGGACTTCCAGTGTTACTATATTCATACAGTGTACATTCCAAATTCTGATTGTTAGTAGATTTTTGCAGCTGTCCCTTCATATTTTGAATTGAGCCCCATCATGAAATGAATATTCCAAACGCTTTACACTCACAGACCTTACTCCATTCTTGTCACCATGTCAACTCTGATTTGAGAAGACAGTCCCTTTCTCATTCACATTTCTAGTGTCTTCTGACCTGGGGACCATCCTATCTCATCATCTCTAACACTTTTCCACTTCCGTTCTATAGGTCCACAGTATCTCCCAAGGTTCTATGCTGTGCATAACTTCTGTGGATACTTTATCCAAAGTGGGCAGTCTAGGCCATTTTTGCAATCTCTTCTTAGTCTGGATGCTCTGCTGAAACCTGTTTATGTTGATGAACTCACTGACATTTGAAATACTGGCATCATGTCTGCCAGCATACCACAAGACACTACAGTATGACAAACTGACAGACAACTGGTGGCAGAACCTTCCTAGGAAGCTAAACATCTGTAAATTTTTTATCAGTTACATAATTATTATTTTCCACTGTCATACCTCAGTCTTTCCTGTATTGATTCTACTTCTGTTTCAACAACATGCAAAATATTCAAAAACTTTATAAATTAAGAGGAAATATGACAAATTAAAAAATTGAAGCCACACTTGCATTCACACCTTCACACTAAAGTGTCAATTTTTGACCATATAACCCTTTCATTCTAATTTCTGTATTTTTAAATAGTATGGAACGTCACCAAGAAACATTTCTTTTAACTATACACAGGATCACTATGAGTTGTTATCAACTCAATGGCACCTAACAGCAATATATTTTTAAATTACTTCATAGATAACACATATTTTGAAATAAAGAATATATAAAACAAATTTATAGCTTTTTTCACAAGTTTATACCTTCACCAGGTTTGTTTTTTTCACTAAATAAGCAATCAAGTCATTTGATCCTGAAAATTCCTTTGATTATTCTATTCTCTTTATGCCCTACATTTAATGGTATCACATCTATGTCCTTGTCAATAGAATTATGTCTGTGTTTTTATGAAGCTACTTACTGTTTCATTATATTGTTTGTAAATAAAAGTATACTGTATATCTTATTTATTGTATCTAAATGAAATACTATTGCTTTTAATATATAATTCCAAACACTTGATGCAGTGTGTGTTTATAATCAAGAGTTCCTTACTCCTACCTAAACAGCCATGATCCCACATGTGTGGGATGAGCTCAGTATCTCAATTGTGCCCATGTTCTCACCCTAGTTCAGCTTGTCTGCTTCCATGGCACTTACCGATCTCACACAGTGAAACATTCATTTTTAGAATGTTTATTAAATGTTACCTTCTCAAGAAAATTTCCCTAATTTCACGAGAATAGATGGAAATCCACTGATGTATACTCTGATATCACCATAGGTTTCATATTGCACATGCAAGTCATTGCTGTAAAGGGTGATCCATGAGGATACCTGCTTTCTCTGCGTATCCTTCTCACATGTGCTCCAGGACTTAGAACATGAAGAAATGATTCATAGAACTGTTTATGCCATTACCATGTTAAACAAAAGTGGTCTAAATTGTAAAACATCTCATTTAACTGGAACTGTACAATCAATGACCATGGAAACGTGAACCAAGAAATTGAACAGCATATTGCATTAGACACATCTGCTGTACAAAAAGCTCTTTAGAGTATTAAAGAACAGAGATGCCACTTTGGGACCAACGTACACCTGAGCCAAGTCACTGCATAGGCACGAGAAAACTGGATTCTGAACAAGCCAGACCAAAGAGAATGGATTTCTTTTTATTACAAGGTTGATGAAGGATATTGAATTCTCCTAGACTGTCAAAAGAATGAATTGATAAGTCTTGCAAAAGTATTGCCTCTGTCTGCCTTAGGAATGAAGATGGCAAAATATTGCATCATATATACTGAATGTTTTGTCAGCAAAGACAAGCCCACAACAAAGAACAGCATGCTTTTTAAAGCAATGGGTCAGAATAAGAAAAAAAAAAGAGTAAGGCCCTCTGTAGAGGATTTGGCTTTGTGACTCCAGCAATGGGCTCTGACAGAAGGACCAACGTGTGGAGGCTGGAGCTCCATATTGTTGTACAAAGTGGCACTCTGAGTGGGAAGTGAGTCCATGGGGCCTCAGCACATGATCAACATTTTAACAATGCTGCAGGATAGAAATACTAAGCTGAAAATCCCGTCCTTGTTTATTGTCCTAAACTGAATGAATTTTTTTTTTTACAATTCTAATGAATGTTCCATATTAAGTACTTTGAGGAGAGGTCTCGTTGGAAAAACAGATGGTGGAGCATACATGTGGAAGGCACGGTTCTCCCGGGAACGAAAAGTAGGACCCTGATTATTATAAATACATCCAATGACAGGCTTATGTAGTGAGAAGGAATATAACAACTAATTAGTCCACACAACAGTACAAAAAATTCTTACAACTCACTTTCATAAAACAGTTAATATACTAAACGTCCATCAGCTCATGAAGGCTGCGAGTCCAAAGTCAGGGAAGCCAACAGTGGAGTCCGCCCTCAAGCAGAGTTGGCTTAAAGATAGTAGATAGCAGGATGGGAGAGTAGCAGTCAGTAGCATGGGAGCGTGGTGAAGCAAACCCCAATGAGATCTTTAGCTCTAGTGATGTGCTCATTGCATGATCCACCAGCAAGCAGCATGGTGGAGCAGGTCTTGAAGGAGACTGAAACTCTAGCAGTGCATGTCAAGGTGAAATGATCATCAGATCAGCTTAGTCCACAGGTAGTGCGGCACGCAGTTGAGGCAAAGAACCAGCTCAAGCATCAGCATGCTAGTCTGATCACCAGGGAGAAAGAAAGGCAGGATGCTGGCCTCTGCAAGCATCATTTTCAGTTGTCCTCCAATCAAGTTATGACCTGATTGAACTCCATCCACATTTTCTTATGGGGGCCTTGTTGGTACAATAAGCACAGCTATCACTATAAGATATAAAGGTGAGATTTTATAATAAAAATATGTATTGAAATGGGGGACTGAGAAAATTTCAGTTGTAAGACAACATCTTAAAAAGGGTATTTAGTATCCATTTGGGTTTCAATATCTTCTCTCTGTTACATTAGTCTTAATCAATCCCTATTGGCCTTCTCTTGCTCTCCTTGTCCCTGTATTTGTATCAATTGTTATTCCCTTTTTTCTGGGCTGGTGGGCATCACCACCTTTCCCCCTCCTCCCCTTCTTCAATGCCCCCTACCCTGGAACCATCAGTCCTGTCATTTTTGCCTCCAACCTCTTTATTTAGTCTATCTTGTCTAGATAGATCTGCAGAGGTAACAATATGTACAAAAAAGGTCTCCTAAAATGGAGCAACTTAAGCAAATAAAACAATGATAACAACAAGAACCCCCCTCAATGTACTATACAAAATGTAACAAAATAATAAAAATAATAGGAATAAAAAACCTTTATAAAAGTCAAGGTCTGTAGTTGACCTCCTAGAGTGACCCCTGGTTAAGTCGTGTGGGGTCTCAATACCCTGGCCCCAAAGTATGTCCTTGGCATTCCATCTGTGACTCTATGCTCTGTTGCACACTCTTAGTGCTTTGCATTGGTGTGGTTGT
Source organism: Nesogale talazaci (assembly GCA_004026705.1). NCBI lineage: Eukaryota > Metazoa > Chordata > Mammalia > Afrosoricida > Tenrecidae > Nesogale > Nesogale talazaci. The sequence continues at coordinate 29,395 of PVJH01021191.1, forward strand.
GTCCAACAGGGTATAATCTTGACCCCGCTTCTCCATCCTGGCCCCGATAGGCCTTGGGTCAGTGAGGGCAGCCGTATTTCATAATGGGGCTGGCCATACAGTCCTCTTTGTGCATTAGCTGTTCTGAGTGGGGTCATCGTCCTGAAGTCTCAGTGGGCCAGAGTGTACATCATTCTCTCTTCCTCCACTTTCATTTGTTCTCATGTGCTCTGGTCAGGCCTATCTCATTCCCCCAGCTTCAGCTTCAGTGCTGGTCTCCAAAGCAAATTCCTCTGGTAGAGATGTGGCTGCCCCTATAGTTGGGGTTGGGGTTTTGTTCTCAGGTCCCTCCACTGGTTCTCCACTCCATGCTGTAGTGCTGCATTCACATCCTCTGTCTCTGAGTTTAAGTTTGGTCTCTCTTTCCCTGTGGAGATATAAACAATACGCTCCCCTTTGATGGTTTACTGCCCCCTTCCCTTGGAGAGTGAGCATGATAGTGGGACAAGACGGAAGCAAATGGAAATAGAGGAAGGAACGGGGGATAATGAGCATTTATAGAGGATAAAATATAGGTATGTACATAGGGGCATATATTTATAAGTGAGGATGGGGAAAGAGATTAATGTGTATACTTATAGGTTTAGTAGTAGGACAACAAATGGGCATTGAACCAAAGTATCTCCTCAGTTCAAGAACACTTTGTTCTATTCAATTGGCATTCCAAGATGCTCACCTTTCCGACATGATCACTGAAGACAAATGTGTGCATAAGCAAAGGTGGCGAAGAAAGCTGATGGTGCCTGGCTACCTAAAGATGGAGTGTCTGGGATCTTAAAGGCTTGAGTAAAAAGCAGCCATTCAGCTCAGAAGCAATAAAGCCCACACAGAAGAAGCACACCAACCTGTGTGATCATGAGGTGGTGAAGGGATCCGGTGTCAGGCATCAATGAGCTAAAATTATATTATTATTAATGCGGAGGACTGCAGATTGGGGACCCAAAGCCCATCAATAGGAGAGGTGACATCCTCTTGCAGAGGGGTTACAAAGAAGAGATGAACCAGTTAAGATACAGGGAAGGAGCAATGAATTATGCAACCTTCCTCTAGTCCCCATGCTGCCTCCCACCCACTATCATGACCCCAATTCTACCACATAAATCCAGTTAGACCAGGAGATGTACAGTGAAGTTGGGAAAATGGGAAACTTAGGATAGATGATTCATCAACGCTAGTAATAGGAGTGGTAATACCAGGAGGGTGGAGGGATGGAGGAATAGAAAGGGAGAACCAACTTCAGGGATCTACAAGTAGCCTCCTCTCTGGGACACGGACAACAGGGAAGCGAGTGTTGGGACACATTGTACAGTGTAAAGTGTGAAAAAAATAACAATTTGTAAATTACTAAGGGTTCAAGGGGAAGGGGAGAAGGAAGGGTAATATAGGGAACTGATACTGGGGGTCTGGAAGGAGGGAGGATATTTTTAGAGTGATGATGGCAATGGGTATGTAAATGTGGCCTGCATACAATTGATGTTGGTATGGATTGTGATGGGAGTTGTATGGGCCCCCATAAAATGATTCATTTTAAAAAAAGGGGGAGTGAAGGGAAACGGGAGCTTTTTTTTTTTAAAGAGGAGCTTGTCCCAAGGGCTCAGGTGGAAAATGTTTGGAAATATATGTGGCAGCATGTGTGCAAATGTGCTTGATACACATGATGTACTGAATGTTGTAGTAGCTCTAAGAGCCCCCAATAGAATTAAATAAAAAAGGGGTATTTAGATTTGTATGGAATGGGATGTGTTTCTAGCGGTCAAATTAGTAGCATCCTTTTATTTGTTCTTTAAAAACACTAAGAAAAATATTTCCTATTGGTTATGGATTCACTTAAACTCTTCATGAAATGCTATACATTTATTTATTTATTGTTGTAGTCTGTTCTATATCCTGAAATTTTAACAAAGGAAGAGAAGGGACAAGTAGTCAGTTGCTTTAGAGATAGAGAAGTGATGACATCTGCCTTCTCAGCATTCTAATTGTCACTGTAGAAAATTAAATTGCAATTCAAAGCTTAGTTTAAAATGCATAGAAAGTGTAGCAGAGGAGGACTCGCAATGTTTTACAACACCCTGAGATTTAGTTTATTACTTTAGCATTTGGCAATGTGATGTCATTTAATCAACTACCATGGGTGTCATCTGATAGAAATACAAAACATACCTGCCACAAAAGGGAATCTGTCACAATTATTTGGGTAACTGAGGGGCCTTAGGGACAATTCACAAATCCCAGAAAAGTCCTATTTGTTACAACAGAATAGGCACCTGCCAAACTGAAGTAGGTCCCCTAGTCTCCTCGAGTTGAGAAGACCAAGGCAATAGAAGAGAGGGCACGTGGAAGTACCAATAAGTACAGTCAGGAAATAAATGGGTATGGTGGGTAATGTATTTAAATTAACTCATGGAAAAGCAGTGCTTTCTCAAAAGAAGTAATTAATTGGGAAACACCTATGAATCTCAAGTAGCAAAGCCTGCCATAACCCCTCAACTATGAAGCATCTTGGAAAGAGGCAGTTCTACTGCTATTATGTTCTGACAAAGGCCTTGTTCCTGATAATAATAGAAATGATTGGGGGATACTGCAGCTTTTAAAAGGTAGCTTTCCAAAATGTTGAGTAACATATAGACATTCTAAGACTAGCAGCTTTTCATAAAGTCAAAGTGTAAGAAGGGGAAATGACACCACCCTTGCTCTTCTCTTGATTAGTTCCAAGTGAAAATACCCACGGTAAATCCAGAGCTTTTAATTTCTGGTACATCCTTAAAAGACAAGGCCATGGAAAGCTTTGCTTTCTATCTTGGATTATGCTCAGAGCAAGTGATATAAAATAAGGCTGCAAGGTGTTTAATTCTTTAGGGACATCTTGCACTTATTTAAATAAATTATTTGTGAGAACAAGAAATCATTGTGATATACTGCAGAGTCCCTGAGTTCCACAGACCCCATTCTTCCTGTAACGGGAGTTAATTCAAAGCCCAAGGAGTATTTGGCTGTGGAAATACCAGGTTAGTGTGAATAGACTCATTAATAAATTGTCACAATATATTCTAAATTCAAAATGCCCTGGAGTGTTTATGAGGAAGCTGCTGATTCTCAGAATAGGATTTGAAGAACGGATATAATTAAATACTAATGGCTTATGAGAATAAAGAAAAGTGCCTTTGTTTTCTCAAAGGGTTTTATTATTTTGACAGGATGCCGAAAGGCGACCCAATCTTTTTCACATCGTGTTGTACCCAGAACATAATATCATTGGTGTGAGACAAAAGAGTTGTAGCGAAAACTGCTGAAGGATGGAAGGTGACCAGGACATGCAACTCTTGCCATCTTTCAAAGAGGTACAAAGTGAACACAACAGCACTTCGTTGATCTTGAGATGTGCATTAATTGGAGTACCTCAAGGGAACAGCTGCCTCTTTAAGGCAGCCCTGGTGACACAATAGCTAAACATTCAGCTGAAGCAAAAGATTGAATTTCTTTCTAAGCAAAAGATTGAATTTCTACTCCTTGGTAGTAGAAAGATGCAACAGTTTTCTTCCCTAAAGATTTCAGCCTTGGAAATGTGGAGAAGTTCTAATTTTCCTCGAGAGATACTCGGAATCAGAAGTAACTCAAAGCAAACACAGTCCATTTTGTTGTACTTAGGGTCAATATCAGTCAGGCCAACTATGCAGCAAAGAGTATTTCAAAGAGTTTTCTATTGTGGAGACAACAGAAATACAAGTGAAAGATGCAACAAACAGAGAGCTTCTTTCTCCCGGGTTATAGATATAGAAACTCATTGCCCTCAGGTCAGCTCCTACTCAAAATAACCTTCCAGGAAAGGGGAGTATTGTCCCTGCAGGGTTCTGAGATGGAAACTCTTTAAGAAAATTGAAAGCCTTATATTTCTTCCTTATGGAAGCTGGTTACTTAGAACTGCTGAACTTGCAGTTAGCAGCCCAATTATGATTACTACACTGCAGGTTTTGAGGTGTATGAAAAAGTCATAGTCTCTGTGTCAGACCTGGGACAAAGTCTCTTGTCCGCCTCTAGGGATTTCTTTGCACCGAACACTGAATCACAAGGAGATACTTTACTCTTAGGTGTATTCAGGATATTGGCCCTAGTTCAAGATACACATGTAGAGCTGTTGTAGATGGGTGCCTTTCGGTGGGTTTCTACTCATAGTGACCCATGTGTTACAGACTGACATGGAACAGTCCAGTGCCATCTTCACAGTCCATCATCACAACAATTGTACCAATCCATCCTGTGACAAGTCTTCTTCTTTTTCACTGCCCCCCTATTTTACAAAACATGGAATCCTTTTGCAAGGACTGGTCTCTCCTGATAACATGACCAAAATATATAACATAAAGTACCACCATCCTCACTTTTAAAGATCATTCTGGCTGTACTTTTTCCCCAAACAGATCTGGTTTTTCTTTCTGGCATCAAAGTCCCTGGCACATTCAATGTTCCTTTCCAGCAGCACAATTCAAATTCATTGATTTTCTTTGGCCTTTATTACTCAGTGTCCAATTTTCCATGCATATGAGGCAAATGGAAATACCATGGCATGGATGAGGAACACCTTAATCTTCAAAGTAACATGCTTGCCTTCCAAATAAACCGGTCACTTGACTTCCTAACTACTGTTTCCAGGAGCACTGGTCATGGACTCAAGCAAGGTGAAACCTTTGACAACTTTAATAGTTTCTCCATTATCATTATAATAAATAACTATTGGTCGAGTTGTGAGGATTCGAAATGTCTTTCTACTCAGTTGTGATACATACTTAAGACTGTGATCCTCGATCTTCAGCAGTAAGTCGTTCAAGTCCTCTTCACTTTTAGCAACCAAAATTGTGTCATCTGCATATTATAGGTTGCTAGTAAGCCTTGCCTCTTATCCTGACACAGAATTCTAATTCAAGATCCAGTTTATTTGATGATTTTCTCAGCACACAGATTGAACAAGTATGAGAAGATACAACCTCAGTGTACACCTTTCTTAATTGTAAACTGTGAAGTATTTTCTTGTTTTATGTGAACAACTGCTTCTTAATCTAGTGTTCCCAAATAGCCACTCTTCTTAAGACTATACAATTTGTTATAGGCCAAACTATAGTCAAATGTCTTTGCAAAGTCCTTGAAACACAAGTAAACAGCTTTCTGGTATCCTCTGCTTTGAGCCAAGATTCAGCTGACATTAGCAATGATATCTCTTGTTCCATACGTTCTTCTGAATCCAAACTGTACCTTCAGTGGCTCCTTATTAATGTACTTGTGCAACTCTTTTTGGATTATCTTGACCAAAATTTTACTTGTATGTGATATTAATGATATTGTTTTATAATTTGTATATTCTGTAGTATATAAACCTAGACTGTACCCATTGCCCTTGAATTTATTCAGGTTCATGGTGATCCCATAATCACACAGTCTTACTTTTCCATAGTTTTTATGACTGTACTCATTACGTGAACAGATATCTAGACCTTTCTTCAAGACTGTTAATGAGGGGGCTAGAATCTCTAACCTGAAAAAAAATAGGGCCACATGCAAAGGGACCTTACTGGACTATTTGATGAGTTGGTTTGTACCACTTTGCTATATTTCTTTTCATAAAAGTGGAAAAAGATTCATTGTTTTATCTCCACAAAATAAAGGATGAACAATCAAAAAAACAAATTCAAATTTCCCAGTCTTAAAAAGCCCGTGAATCCCCCAAATTTCCTGTCCCATTGATCTAACCCGGGTCTGAGTGGTTACAAAAGGAGGAAAAGTAACATTGAAACTTCTTATATTCTTGCATAGCATGTAGGCCAGCTTCAAACAATAACAACAACAACCTCATTAAGTATCTAATGAATAAGTATAAAAGACTTGTACCATCTTGTAGGGATATTTATGGGAATGTTTGCAGGCATTGCAGTTCCCGATGCATTCTGGGAAAGTGAAAACTTTGGGCCCTCCTTCTTTTCAAGTCTAGGAGTCGTTGTAGATTTCGGTGAATTTTGAAATGACCCTGTATGCTATTATCTTGGAGATGTTCCAAGTAAGACATGAACTCAAAAGGGTTTTGCCAGATTTCAAGTTCTGCATTCTTTGATGTGGAGATGAATATATCCCCTGTGCCCCCAAACAAACAAAAAGTCGTAACCATTAATTTAGTAATTCAATGAAAACCATTTGTATCACTCAGACATATGCATCAATGAGTATATGTCCATTGCCAAAGATTCTTAGTCATAGGACTCTATATAAGGTGTTAGAGACTGTAAATCTTTAGAGAAGCAGATAGCTTCATCGAACTTTCACAAATTGTGCCTCTGCTTATTTGTGATCATTGTTGAAAAAGTCCTTACCACCGACCCTATGACCGATGGTTCAAACAGCATCACCCTAACCACCAGACAATGAGCAATGCACTCACAAAATCCCAACCCATTAGCCAGTAAACATTTTTCCTATAGTTCTGCCCAGGTAATTCTCCAGATAAACACACCCTCTCTCAAGCAGGGCCATAAACAACCTGAGAAACCCTGTAACATCAGCACAAACAGGCCAGCATAAGCAGGGTAGGCTCTAGCAGAGGCAGGCTCACAGTCAAAACAGTACATACATCTAACCACTTGAATATTTAAATAGTAGAAGAAATCAGGATGCAGCAAGCAATCACAAATTGAATAAACAGTTATAATAATACTTAAGACTTAGGCTACAAGAAATTCAGACCACAATCATGCCATCAAGTTGACTTATAGGTACAGAATAAGATAACACTTCCTCTGCATAAAGTTGCTGTGACTAACTCTTTATGGGATTAGAAATCTCCTCTGATCCCTCTCTGAAAAATCTGATTTCAAAAAATCAGATGTGAGGGCCACTTCTCCAAAGTGAACTTCAAGATACTCACATAAAGAGAATTATAAATTATCTAATCCAAATCTGGAGGAGAGAATCATATCAAAGCTTCAAAATGTGAGATTCTGGTATGCAAAAAGCTATGAATGAGAGCGGAATACATTTATCAGATCTGCACAGGGAATAAGCCATCGGTGAGTCCCCTCTAACCAAAATTGAGGGATGGAATAACCTGGTGACCAGTCAGAGAGGACTGAAAGAATGGTAAACCTTGTTATTTGACCCTCTTTTGGATGCACTTTATGCTTGATCTGGGTTTTAATATTTTCTGGTGTGTTTGTAGTTTGTCATTGCTGTTAGCCTTCTTGACTCTCTGCTAAACATTTTCCTGTCATTTTTCCAGTATATGAAAAACAAGATGCATGAACCTATAGAAACAATTGCTAGCTTACGGGTTCCTGTGGGGAGGGCATGGGAGATAAGAGAGTAAGAAGGAACTGACATCAAGGGGTACAAGAAGGAAGAAACGGTATTGAAACTAGTTGTAGGAGTGACAATACAATCCTGCTTGATACAATTGAACTATGAAATGGTATTATGTCTGGTTTAAGGCCTAATAGTGTGGTTTGAAAGAAGAGAACATAGCAGGAGATGATCAATGAAAGAACTTCAGTGAATAGAAAACAAACCTCTTGACACCAAATGTGCTTGTGAGAAATCAATAATTAAGAAAAACATAGCCTATTAATTCTGTGGGATAATTTCAAGAGGAAAAAGTATATATGTACCAAAATTTCAGAACAGGATGGAGAAAGAAAAACAAAGCATAACCTATAGAGAGAACTGTCAAAGTTTTGTGGCACTAGTATAGTTAGGAACTGTAAGCACAGGGAATCCAGGAGAGATGAACCCCTCAGGACCAGTGGTGAGAGTGGTGATACCAGGCAGATGGAGGAAGGTAGGGTAGATGGGGGAGCCAATTACTAGGATCTACATATAAACTCATCTCTTGGGGATAGACAACAGAAAAGTGGGTGAGGGAAGACAGTGTAAGACATGAGGGAATGGAAAAATGAGGAATTGATTCCAAGGACTCAAGTAGAAACAAAATGGTTTGAAAATGATGGCAGCAGCACATGTACAAATGTGCTTGACACGATGGATGTATGGATTGTGATAAGAGCTGTACAATCCCAGAATTAAATGATTTAAAAAAAATCTCGTGCCAGAAAACTTTCCTAAAATCCTGAAAGACGAAAAGAAATGTACAGAATGTTCGCATAAAAAGAAAACATATTGGAGATTCCCAAAGATAGTCACTAACATATTATAAACTTTATGAAATTTTTTAAATCAAGAAAGAATCCTGAGAGCACCTTGCACAAACTCCCCTACAAAGCAGAGCCAGGAAGAGCAAACTGATTACTTGTTAACAAAGCATGCAGGCGGGGAAGAAAGACTTGGGATGAGAAGTCTATACTTAGGTTTTCCAAATAAGTGCTCCTGGGAAACAAAAAAGATTGCAGTTGTAAGGTTTTTATGGCATGGCTATTAGGTGTCACTGAGTCCATTCCAACTTATCATCACACTGTCTACAACAGAAGAAGGTTATGTGTTGCCTCCCCCCTCTCTACCCCTTGTTCCCTCTACCCTTCTAGTGTCTCCACTCTGGTCTTGAGGGGTTCCTCTCACCTGGGTTCCCTGTGTTACCAGTTTGCATCTGTATCATTATACCTCTTCCAGTCTAGCTGGATCTGTAGGGTAGAATGGGGACCATGATAGTTGGGGGGAGGAAGCCTTTAAGTACTAGAGGAAAATTGCATCTTTCACCATTACTTCACTGCACCCTGACTGACCCACCTCCTCCATGCTACCCTTCTGTTTCACCCACCTCTTATCCCACTAGCATGCTCAGCCTTAATTTGGGTTTTAATTCTTCCTCTCACTTACATTACCCTTACTCAAACCCTACCAGACAACTCACACCCTCCTCACCACCACTGATTCTGGACTACTTGTTGTTCCCCCATCCCTGAACTTTTCCACCTGTCCCCCTCACCCCCCTTCCCTTCCCATGACCCTCATGAACCATTGGTCCTGTTGTTCTCTTCTCCCAACTGTCTGTTGAAGAGCACTCCCTTCTTGATTTGGTCCATTTGTGGGCCTCAGACCACATTGCTTCCCTGCAGGGGACCCCTGAAATGTCCTCTCTTGCTATCTACTTCAGTCAGGAGACAGTGTGATCCATTGTGCTGTTATCTGCCGAGTCTCTTCTGTGAGCCATGAGCTCCCGTCAGGAGCTTAGTCCAATGAGCAATGTGGGGCAGTGTCGGGACTGGTCTGACTCTCCTTCTCTTCTTCCACCCTGGACTGCCTCCATGTGGGTGTGGTTTGATGGCTCCTCAGCCCAACCTCTTCTCTGCCATGCCCACTTACAAGGAGGGCCTCAGTCTGGCTCTGGTTGGGTGCCAGTCCTGCAGCTCTCTTTTCATACTTGCTTCCATGTGCCCACACTGTCTGCATGGTTGGGAGCTTCATTGTTGGGTCTGCATGCCCACTCCAGAGTCTGTGAAGATGACTGGTACTCTCCCTCTGGGTGTGTTATTTCCCTGCTCCCTCCTTTATCCTCTTACTTTCAACCCCCCATTTTCCTCCCTATTCCCTCCCTCCTTCTCCCACTATTGTGCTGGACTCAGCATGGTCCTCCTTTGCATTGGTCCAACCTCCTCCCATTCGCTATATCTCAGTGAAAATGTTTTGATATAGGAAGCTTCTTTTCTATACCTATCATACTTATTACACTTATCTCAGGGGACTTATGCTGTTCTCTTTTTGTGATTGGCTGACTTCACTTAGCATAATTTCCTCCAACTCTTCCCATGAGAAGACATGCTT
>PVJH01021192.1:0-39192 GCA_004026705.1 Nesogale talazaci
ATCACCATTTCCACTATGACAATAATGACTTAAGGGGAAGGCTCAGATAATAAAAGCGCCCGCTGGGCCCTTCACCTCTCCAAGAGGCCTCTCATGGAGATAACAGTGTTATTTGCTCAGCCCACGAATGCCGGCTTCTCCCGTAGAGAGGCTAGCAGCAGTCCTTTGGCCAGCCTCTCCACTGCTGGGACCACGGTCCTCACTCCCAACCCCACTGTTGAGGAGAAGGCTCTCTGTGCCCCGGGGACCAAGGACCGAAGTGCTGAAAAGCAGGTCCAGATTAAGATGCACATCAGCCAAGTGTGCCTCGAGACTGTGTCTCGTGGCTGCAGCTCATTTCTGCAGCAGGCAGGATTAAATTTGTTAATAAGCATGACAGCTCTTAGTCACCTGCTTGCCAAATCCGTTTCAGACGTGAAGCTTCCATTCCTATCAGAGGGAAGTGGCTGTGCTAAGGCTCCGGTTCTGAAACCGCTAATGGATTTGTCTGACACGCCAGCCTTGGCAGTGGGGTGGCTCGAGGCCCACGTGCGGCTGTGCTCCTTGCCCTTCTTGATCAGAAACGGAAGCACGGAGATGCTCCTGGGGGCCCTGGACCCGTAAATGGCTGCGTGCCAAGCAGAAAGTGACCAAATTCTCCACAAACCCATTTGGTGAACCCACGCTCACCTCTCTGTGTTCTCATGCAGGGACTCCGCAGTGGGTGCTGTAGAAGAACCAGCCTTAGCTAATCACCACTCTCCTGGGTGGAAGTGACAGTTGCCAAATCAGGGACCACACGCTCTCAGTGACCAGCAGAGGCTCCCCCAGAGCGTGGAGTCGCAGGCTGCAGGCAATGTGCATTGCACGTCCCTCCCTCCCAGCCTCCTCCTGGCGGTGAAGGGCTCCCTGCAGCTGCCAGCTGTGGGCAGGAACATCCTGTTACTGTGGCACAGAGCAATGCTGTTGCCGGGGTGGTCTCCCTGCTCAAGCTGCACTGGCATGTGGAGAGCAGACGCCTATCGGAGCTCGTGCTGCAAGTGTATTTGTTGCTGTTTAGATAGAACTCTTCTGAAATTTACTCTTTCTTCTTTGCCAGCTGACTATTCATCAAAAGCCTGTGCACACACCCCTTCTGTTGATTGTATTGACTTCTCCTCACCCACCCGAGCCATCATTTGTGTGTATCATCAATAAAGTCGTGTGCTTTGGTTGGCACACAGAGACAGACATGGTCCTTGTCCTTGAGTTGAAAGTCTGCGTGAAGAGAAAGACCAGAATACGTGTGAAATGCTAATCAGCTGGGGCATTGGCTCCCTGACGGATGCATGCATGCTCACCGGTGCTCATGAGAGGCAGAGACCGTGCTGAGCGGCCCTGCTCAGCAAAAGCTTCAACAAAGGGCTGGGGCCAGGCCTGGGGCGGGGGAGGGGCGTATGAAGATGGAATGTAGAGGAAGCAACCAGCCCGGTGTCTGGCACAGAGAAATCCCGCAGCCAGAGTGCATGTCCCTCATTCCTTCCTAAACTGGACCTTAGAGAGTACAGTGAGCATTTGGGGCTTCTCTCCCATCCTTCAGGTGGAGGAAGCGTGCTGTGTGCTCTTAGTATCAGGCATCTGTGTGCTCTTAGTATCACAATAGTGGTTGCCATTGACTGAATGCCTACTGTGAATATTTCTAGCGCTTGAGCTAAGCAACGGTTAAAATCACTTTCAGCTACTCTCCCTTCTGTGAGCCCCCACATACACATTCCTGGCAGAATGAGAAGTGTTGGCTTCTTCTACCATTGGGGAATCCCCATTCTATCCTCTTCCCTGTCATTTTGGTGAGATCTGGGGAGAGGACCGTGGAACCCCCAATTAACTTCCTATGGGGATAGTAGGGCAGATGCTTAGGTAATTAGCGTAATCACGTACCTTCCTCTGAGAGACACCTTCTTCCCCTCCATCTACATTCTCGGCACCATGCCAGAAAAGGGAACACTTGTATGGAACTCCTCCCTGAATCTATGCAGCTCATTTCACCCCTGTTGCAAACATAACCAACACCCACTTTTTCCTTAGAAGTCTGCTTTCCCCATACTTACTGGTGTTTTTATCTCAACACAAAAGAACAAGCCTTTTTCCTTTCTACTGACTCGTGCTTGGTAATTTAAGCACAGCTCCCTATTCCTCTGCATAACACCAAAATACCCATCTGAGTACTGCTACATGCAGTTGTCCATGACACCTAAGTCATTTGGAGATTTAGTGCTACAACTGACTTTTGACAAAGGGCACTTTCCCTCTTGCCAGCAGCTTTGTTATAAAGGAGTTTGCCAGGATCAAAGTGTCTTTTTGGTGTAGCTTCTTCTAGAAAGCTCTCTTCACTCTGATTGGCACTGCCCTCCTGACACCACTCTGCGTCTAGAAGCACACTTTTATTCTTTCCTCATCCTTTGAATGGATGCTTTGCTTGGTATGTGCCCAGTTTCGAATTAATTCTCTCTAGGTATGGAGAGCAACGGGGAGCCCTGGAGGCATAGAGTTTGCACATTCAGCTGCTCTCCACAAGGCAGCAGTTCAAAACTATCAGCTACCACACGGGAGAAAGTTGGCGCTTTTTACTCCTGAAAGAGTTGGTCCTGGAACCTCACAGGAGCAGTTCTGCCCTGTCCTGTGGGACCACAATGAGTCAACATCGGCTCAATGGCTGCGAGCTGAGCATGGAGGGTAAAAAGTAGCATGCCTGCCACTCAGGGATTGGTTAAAACATCTAGAGTCTCTAAGGCCTGAAAGATTATGGTGCCCTCCCCCCTAATTCAAAGCGAAAAAAAATCATTATAAATTATACCTATATGGAACACATAAAGATCAATATCCTAGGCAACCGCGAGCTAAAATGAACTACCAAGGACCCAGTTGAAGCAATCGTAGTCTTTGCCATTGTTGTTAGGTGCCAACAAGTGGGTTCTGACTCACCGCTAACCTGCTTTCAACAGAATGAAACACTGTCTGGTCCTCTGCCACCTTGTTCTTCTGTTTGAGCCCATTGTTGCAGCGGCAGTGTTGACCTATCCTGTTGAGGACCTTCCCTTTTTTGCTGCCCCTCTCCTATATCAAGCACAATGTCCTCCAAGGACGGGCCTTTCCTGACAATGTGCCCAAAGTACATGAGGCAGTCTTGGCATTCTTGCCTTAAGGAGTAATCCAGGTCCTTTTCGAAGGCAAATTCATTTGTCCTTTTGAGTTGCTTTTTTTTTTACTGGTTTTTTTTTCTATTTTTTACATGACCCATGTTTATGATGTATTTTTTATTTATTCATTTTATTGGGGGCGAGTACACGCTTTTCATAATACATAGTTACATACACTATGCCAAGTACCTTCACATGCATGCTTTCGTTAGCACTCTCCAAATATTCGCTTTTCTACTCAGGCCCTTGATATCAGCTTCTCATCCTTCCCCCTCCATCCCACCCCCCCTCCCCCCAAGTCCTCATTACTTGATAAATTATTATTGTTTTGTCATATCTTACACTGCCCAACATTTCCCCCTGCCCACTCCTTCCGATGTCCGTCCTCCAGATGGGAGGCAATCTGTAGATCCCCACACCTAGCTCCCTCTCTCCACTCCCCCTTCCCTCCACCCATCCCGTCACTCCACTCTCACCACTGGCCCTAAGAGGTTCATCTGCTCCGGGTTCCCTGTGTTGCTAGCTCTCATCTCTGCCAGTGTACCCCTTCCAGTCCAGCTGGACTTGCAAGGCAGAGTTGGGACCATGGTAGTTGAGGGGAGGAAGCCTTCAGGAACTAGGAGAAAGTTTTATGCTTCATTGCTACTTCACTGAACCTTGACTGACCCATCCCCTCCCCACGACTCCCCACGACTCTTAGAGGGTGTCCAATTGCCCACAAGTGAGCCTCAGTGATCATCTCAGGAAGGTGTGTACACAGTGAAATTTTTTTTCCTGTTTGATGCCTGAAGCCTGGCCCTTTTGACACCTCATGGCCACAATGGCTGGTGTGCTTCTTCTGTGTAGTCTTGGATACTTCTCAGCTAGTTGGCCATTTATTATCTTCAGGCTTTGAGACCCCAGACTGTATATCCTTTGATATCTGGGTGCCATCAATTTTCTTCTCCACATTTGCTGATGCACCTATTTGACTTCAGTGATCGTGTTGGGCCAGTGAGCATCATGGAATACCAGATTCATAGAACAAAGTGTTCTTGTATTGAGGGAGTGCCTGGGTGGGGGCCCAAAACCCAGCTGCTGCCTTAGTACTAAACCTATAACTATATGTACCTGAATTTATTCCCACCTTGTCATAAATAGATTTACATATATACATGCCTGTGTTTAGGCCTATACTATTGGCAGTCCATTGGTACCCTCAATATTCTTCACCAGCACCATTATTCAAGCGCACCTTTTCTTCTTCAGTCGTCCTTATTCAATATCCAACTTTCACATGTATGTGAGGCAATTGAAAATACCATGGCTTGGGTCAGGCACAACTTAGTCCTCAAAGCAATAGTCTTACTTTTTAACACTTTAAAGTGGTCTTATGCAGCAGACTTGCCCAATGCAATGCACCATTTGGTCTCTTGACTGCTGCCTCCATGAGCATTGATTGCCGATTCAAGCAAGAAGTAACTCCTAAGAACTTCAATCTTCGTTTATCATGAAATTACCTGTTGGTTCGTGTGTGAGCATGTTTGTTTTCTTTCTATTGAGTTGCAATCCATGCTGAAGGCTGCAATCTTTGATCTTCATCAGCAATGGTCTCAAGTCCTCCTCGCTTTCAACAAGGAAGGTTGGGGCAACTACACATCCTAGGTTATTAATAAACCTTCCTCTGATCCTGATGCCAGATTCTTCTTCATACCATCCAGCTTCTCTGATTAGTTTCTCTTGCTACAGGTTGAATAAATATGGTGAGAGGATGCATAACTGATGCCCATACTTTTCCTGATTTTAAAGCAATGTGTATTCTCTTGTGCTGCTCATGCAACTGCATCTTGATCCATGTACGAGTTCTACAGTAGCACCATGAAGTGTTCTGAAATTTCCATTTTTCTCTAGGCTATCCACACAGTCAACTGCTTTGGTGTAGCCAATAAAGCACAAGTAAATCTCTTTCTGGTATGCTCGGCTTTCAGGCACAACCCAACAGGCACAAGCAATGATGCCTTTTGTCCTACATTCTCTTCTGGATTCAATCTGAACCTCTGGCAACTTCCTGTCGATATACTACTACAACCACTATTGGATGATCTTCAGCAAAATTTTACTTGTATGTAATATCAATAATATTGTTCTATAATTTGAGCAATCTGCGGAGTCACCTTTCTTTCAAATGGGTAAGAATAGGGAACTCTTCCAGTCAGTTGACTAAGTAGCTGTGTTCTAAATTTCCTGGCATAGACAAGTGAGCATCCCTAGTGCTTCATCAGCTGGTTGAAACACTTGAATTGGCATTCCATCAATTCCTGGAGCCTGGTTTTTTGGCTCATGCTTTCAGTATCGCTTGCACTTGTTGGTTCTTGCTCACATATTACCTCCTGAAATGATATAATGTTGACTAGTTCTTGTTGGTACAGTAACTGTATTCGTTCCATCTTCTTTTGATGCTTCTTGCATCATTCAATGAATCTTTGATATTGCCACAGGAGCTTTGAGGGCTTTGTTTAAGTTCTTTCCATTTACGATGCTGAGTATGTTTTTCCTTTTTGGTTTTCTTACTCTAGTTATTTTCACATTTCATTATAATAGTTTGCTTTGTCTTCTCTAGCTGCACTTTGAATTTTTGTGTTGATTTTTTTACCTCATCATTTCTTCCATCTATCTTAGTTTGACTAATAGCAAGTTTCAGAATCTCTTCTGACAACCACTTTCATCTTTTCTTTCTTTCATGTCCTTTGAATATATGCTACAAAGGGAATGAGAAATAGCACCCTTTCTCTCATTTGTTATGATCCACACATTCAAGTGCTTTGGCTTAGTCAATAAAACAGTCACAATCCACCTGGCATCAGTAATTATACCTTTTGTCCTACAGTCTAGCAATCCAAAAGAGTGAAAGGAGAAAGCAAGGAGCTAGTGAAGGGTAAACCACTGGGGGGTCTGATAGGTCGTTTAAACTGCTGAATACAAATTCAATGATTTTTAATGTAAACCTCCACCTAATTTATAATTTTAAATAATATATAAAAAAGAAAAACAGTATTTCAATATCTATTTTGAAGCACAGTGATGTAAGTAATAGGACAATAGACATAGGTCCACAAGGAAGATTAATACAACTATTAATCAAATTCACTCACAATCACTAATGCAAAAGATCAGTAAATTGAACTTTTTACCAACTTCTGCGGTTTAAAATTGATGAAATGTGCAATAAAGATGCATTGATAGTTATTGAGGACTGGAATGCAAAAGTTAGAAACAAAGAAGAAAGATTGGCCATCAAAAAACATGCCTTGATAAGAAAAATTCCCCCATGATGAGATCTCCTTGAGGATGCAACTACAAAGAAATGCTGTAGAAAGACTTTCTTGCTTTGTGCTGAATATGAGTCCTTCATACAGCTGGCCATCTGCCCTGCAGTTTGGATTTGAGTCAATAGCCTGCCATATTGCCTGCTGATTCATCTGACATGTCATCCTTGGATTAATTTTCCTCTGCTGTCACAAGTCTATTGTCCTTCTGCTGATCTTGGGTTCATAATCCCTAGAAACTACATGTGTGAAGAGAAACCTCCAGTTTAACCTCTGGCACACAGACTTGTAACTTTCCTACCTCTGCAACTGTGTAAGCAATTTCTTTGATATAAACCTCTCTCTTGATAAATATGCCCCCACCACCCATCTGTCAGTTTGTTGTACTGTGGTAGCTTGTATGCTGCTGTGATTCTTGAAGCAATGCCACCAGTATTTCAAAAACTACCAGGGTTATCTAAGATGAACACATTTCAGCAGAACTTTCAGGCTAAGAATAGAATACAAAGAAAGATTATGCTGTCCACTTGTGAATCATTAGTCATTAAAAATCTTCTGAATGGCAGAAGAATATTATTTGATGCGGTGCTGGAAGATTAATTAGTCTTTCATATTAGAAAGCACTCAATATACAACTGAGGAAGAAGATCTGCCTCCTCAAAGTTGAGCTGACCTGAGTGACTTAGATGGAACAAAGCTTTCCAATCCATGGCTCTAAACGTTTTGATAAAACACCAGCCAGCTAGAAGGAGTTCAGTGAGCACAACAAAAATCCAGGTGCCTTCCATCCCACTGAAGCAAATTTGGTGATCTGATGCATGTCAAGATGTCCCCTACTAAAATGAAATATATCCATTTGGTTAAATGAACAATGCTATTGATAGAATTACCACATGCACTATGGGAATTATTTATAACATTCCTGAATATACTGATCATGCTGTCTCTAAGTGGACCCAGATCAAAAACCAAAATCACTGCCATCAAGTCAATGCCAACTTAAAGCAACCCAAAAGAGGAGGCTAAGACCGCCCACCCTTCCGAGACTGTGATTCTGTGCAGGAGTAGAAAGCCCTATCTTTCTCCTGAGGAGTGACTGGTGGTTTCAAACTGCTGAAATTGCAGTTAATGCCCAACTCAATCTGAAGTGGACTGGTGCTTTGCTTCTCTAAAGATGGCAAGTTAAATGCAAGGCAGAGAAGTCATTTGAAAAGGTTATGTAAATTGTTTGAGGAGCTGACAATTATCTGATAAGTTTTCTCAGGACACAGGATAATCATGGATCTTTTTATGAAGAAACTTTTAAGAAAATTGAAATTTGCATCTATGAGATAAAGTCCACGAAAGCTGTACAGAATAATTCCCCCCCCCAACATGACAGCATATCTGTTCATTCTTCAAAAGTTGCAAGGACTGTCCTAGGAGAATTAAGTTGAAAAACTTTACCCCATCCACCTTACAACCCTGATCTTGCTCCCTCAGGCTCCTTTTCGCTCCTCAACTCAAAGAACATTTAAAATGAGTGATTTTTTTATTCTTCAATGATATCAAAGTTGCCATTTTGATGTGGTGTAAATCAAAGGTTGCAGAATTCTTGAAATGAAAATACTGCCTTCAGCCAGGATGGACACTATATTAAAAAAACTGTAACTTTACAATTTTTAAAAATCAATTTATTGGGGGCTCTTACAACTCTTATAACATTCCATGCATCAATTGTATCAAGCACATTTGTACATATGCTGCCATCATCATTTCCAAAACATGTTCTCCCTTTGATATAAGCTTCTCTTTTCCCCTCTCTATCCCCCCTCGTGAATTCTTGATCGATTATATATTATTATTTCATATCTTAACAACTTAATATTCTATTTAATAAAAGTTTCTATGATTTTGTAGCAATATATTTTCATTTTATTTTTCTTGTGTGAATTGGGTGAAGGTTTACAAGGCAGATGAATTTCTCATCTACATCTACTACAATGACATTTTGTTTCATGTCATTGATTGGAATCCCCAAAATGTAACATCACTTATTCTGCTTCTTCCCAGTGTTTCCTGTTTTCATTCCTCTTTCTTTCCTAAACCTTCTGAATATTTGTCCTTGGATGAAGGCTGCCTTTCTGATCTCAGATGGTTGATTATTCTAACTTGTGCTTTCCTCCCTATTGTCATTTTCTCCTTATAAACGTATCTATTATCTGGCTAAAAATTGAGCCAAGGGTGAGTTCATTTCTAGATGTAAGGACCATAGGCTTGGTGGTTCCACAAGCCTACACATTAGATTCCCAATCTATCCCAAACTTTCTAATGTGACCCTTTCAAAGCTAGTGGTATGTGGTTATTCTGGTCTTAGGGTTGTGGAGACTGATATTTGCATGGTCTGTTAGGCTCTTGCACTCATTCTTTCCATGCATCTTCTATTTTCTTCACTTTTCTTTACTCTGAACAGGGAGAGAGCAATAGTTGGACCTTAAATATATGGCCAGTTATGTGCTTTTAAGACCCCAGTAATGTATGAATTTTTATTGGATATTGTATATCCTATAGCATTACATATATACTAAGTATTTATACTTCCTAATGTGTGCATAGAATATCTTTCAAAGTTTTCCCTAAAATATCTTTCAAATTTTGCAGAAAATATTAATATCCCTGTTTGCCTCCTAGCGGGTATATTGGGTTACTGGCATGAAAGGACAATAAAAAGCTTTATTTTCTTTTTGTGTCTTTTGAATTTTGCACTAATATATGTATTTCTCATTTAAAACTAAATTTTCAAAAGAAATAGCTATTTTTCAAATGCTTAAAAGCAATCATTCTATAGGCAATCATTCTCTTTTTGAGAACACATGCATTAATTATTTTGTCTCTTGTATTGTTTTGTAAGTAGTACAGTTAACAAATTATGACAGTCAGTGCCATCCCTTCCTATTCGATATTTTATAATTCATTTATTTTTCTTATCTCATTGCACTGTCAAGGACCTCCAGAACAACTGTACTGATAATACAGTGCATACTTGTCTTGTTCCTGATTTTAATGGCCAGTGTTTCAGTAGTAAGATGTAATGTTTGCTATAGGTTTCTAGATAAATAATGTCATATATTTGTATAATGGAAGATTATAAAGCAATAAAAATGAGTGAACTATATCTCTACTTATCACAGAAAACAAATACAATCTATCAATCTAGACAATTCTCAGAAGCCTAATATTGAGTGAAATAAGCAGCTGTAAAAAGATATGGCATAATAGCATTTATATAATTTAAAACATGAAATAGTACTATAAATTATTTTGACTGCATGTATTTGTAGCAAAATTTTTAAAATTGAGTACTGAAGGATGCACACCAATTTTACAATATTGATAATCTGTGAGGTGAGATGGAAGAAAATGTGACTCACATATTAACTCACTCAAAAATCATTGCTTTCAAGTCAATGGCAACTTACAGCAAGCCAATAAGGCAGGCTAAAAATGCTCCTCTGAGTTAACGAGACTGCAATTCCTTAAAGGGATAGAAGACCTTTTCTTTCTCCTGCAGAGTACCTGGTGGTTTTATACTTCTGACCTTTTGGTTAGCAGCCCACCCCTTAAGTATTATGCCACAAGCACTACCTATATACCTTGTATACACAAAGTTTAATCTTATCTATTAAAAAAAGATTTCTACGGGCTGAGCCCCGGTGGCATAGTGGTTGTGCATGGGACTGCGGCCCACTGGGTTGGAGGTTCAAATCCAGCAGCAGCTCTCCAGGAGCAAGGCTGGGCCTCCTACTCCCGCCACCAGAGGGCAGTGATGGCCCCCCAAAAAAAGATTTCTTTTTTTTTTTTTTAGGCATCACTGCCCTGGTGGTGGGAGTAGGAGGCCCAGACTATGCTCCTATGAGCGGGAATTGAACCTCCGTCCCAGTGGGCATAGAATATCTTTCAAAGTTTTCCCTAAAATATCTTTCAAATTTTGCAGAAAATATTAATATCCCTGTTTGCCTCCTAGCAGGCATATTGGGTTACTGGCATGAAAGGACAATAAAAAGCTTTATTTTCTTTTTGTGTCTTTTGAATTTTGCACTAATATATGCATTTCTCATTTAAGACTAAATTTTCAAAAGAAATAGCTATTTTTCAAATGCTTAAAAGCAATCATTCTATAGGCACTACGCCACAGGGGCTCAGCCCCCAAAAAGATTTCTAAAATGAACCAGGAATATCTATAAATCACAGCTCTATGAATGGGTTTTTGAGCACACACTATCGTAGCCCTACTCTAAGAACAATTAGCTCTTATGCCATGGTACCACTGGGTACTTGCCTTCATGAACAGATCACTAATGATATGGCAGCTCCAAGAAAGAGTAGTGATGACAGCTACTAGAAAGAATAGAGCCTGGGGTCTGCAAGTCTTCTTAAAACAAATAGCTGTGTAAGTGAGATGCCAACTATATTCACACAGGAGAAGCATGTCAGCATGAGTGGTCCAAGAATTGTAAATAATAAGTATTATTATTTGCAGATGAGGAAACAGTAAGAGAACTTAAATTGTGAATGTCCAATTTACAATGATTAACAATGAAAATTCAAAATCCATTTTCAGACTCTTTTCAAGTCCTCCCTCAATGCAAGAAAACTCATGACCTTCTGTGATGCTCACCTGCTCAACATGATCACTGAAGACAAAATGGGTCCATAAGCTAATGTGGTGAAGAAAGCTGTTGATGCCCAGCTATTAGAAGATATAACATCAATACAAAGATATATAAAGCATATCATCCACCACAACCAGTTAGGATTCATCCCAGGGATGCAAAGATGGCTTAACATCCAAAAATCCACCAGTAATATACACCACATCAATAAGAAAAAGGATAAAAGCCATATGATAATATCAATAGATGCAGAAAATCCATTGACAATATCTAATACCCATTCCTAATTATGACACTCATGAAGATAGGAGTGGAAGGTAAATTCTTCAAGCTGATACAATTTATCTAGGCAAAACCAACATCCAACATTGTAGTTATTGGAGGAAATACAAAACCAATCCCACTGAAAAAGGGTACAAGACAACGATGACCCTTGTCCCCACTTCTATTCAATATCATACTGGAGATTCTGGCAAACAACAAAGGAATGCGGACGGACATTAAAGATATCCAAATGGGAGAGGAGGAGGTGAAATTACTGCTATTTGTAGATGACATGATCCTGTACATTGAAACCCTAAAAGCTCCACAAAAGGTGTACTTACAGCAATAGAGGAATATGGAAGAGTGGCAGGATACAAGATCAAGAAACAGACGTCAGTAGGTTTGCTATACACATCGGACAGGACCATGAAAAAGGAGATCAAGAAGACCATACCCTTCACAGTAGCCAAGAACACACTGAAATAGCTAGGAATATATTTAACAAGATAAAAGCACCTAAAGACTTATACAAGGAAAACTACAAGACCCTGCCACAGAAAACCAAAAGTACCCTCCACAAATGGAAGAATATACCATGTGAATTGGAAAGTTCAACACAATAAAGATGAAAATCTTCCCAGAGCACTTTATAAGTTCAATGCTATTCTAATTCAAATACAAACATCCTTTTTCAAATAATTGGAAAAACTGATCACTAATTTCATATGGAGAGGAAAGAAGCCTAGAATTAGCAGAGAATTCCTCAAGAAGAAGGACAAAGTTGGAGGACTCACCTTGTCCAATTTTAATACCTATTACACAGCTACAGTTGTCAAAACAGCATAGTACTGGCACAATGAGATATACTCAAACCAGTGGGACAGAATAGAAAGTCCAGGAATAAAACCATCAGCATGCAGATAACTGATCTTCAACAAGGGTCCCAAAGCCATCAAGTGAGAAATGAATGCCCTTTTTAACAAGGAGTGCTAGAGACAATGATTATCCTCATGTGGAAAAATGAAGCAAGACTTTTACCTCACCACATGCACAAGAATAAACCCAAGGTAGATCACAGACCTAGAAGTAAAACTTCAAACCAGCAGATCATCAAGGAAAGAATCAAGACAAATCTAAGATCATTGGCCTAGGAAATTCATAGGTTCTATACAATTGGGAAGGATACATGCACAGGTAAACTGGAAATCAATAAATGGGATTTTAATAAGAATAAAATACCTGTGTGCCTCAAAGGATTTCACTGAGAGGGTGACAAGACAACCCACAGATTGGGAGAGGATTTTTAGTAATGGCACATTAGACAAAAGGCTCATTACTAAAATCTACAGCATCCTCTTGGCCTACAAAAACGAGGAAAACAGTTAACCCCCTAAGGAAGTGGGGAAATGATCTGAAGAGAACTTTCACTAGGGAGGAGACCCATATGGCCAAAAAGCATATGAGAAAGTGTTCCCATTCATTAGCCATAAGAGAAATGCAAATCAAAACAACCATGAGATACCACCTAACACCCCTAAGGCTAGCCCAAATCAGAGAGCAACAAGTGTTGGAGGGGATGTGGTGAAATAGGAATCCTCCTCCACTGCTGATGGTCATGTAGCTATGTACAGCCACTGTGGAAAACAATCTGGAGATACTTAAAGAAAACAAAAATTGATCTATCTTATGACCCAGCCATCCCTCTACCCAGAGAAGATCACAAACCAAACATGGCTAGTCACTTGCGCTCCAATGTTCATTTTGGCACAATTCACAATCAAAAAGACTTGGAAGCAGCTTAAATTTCCATAGATAACGAGTGGATTAGTAAACTCTGGCACATTCACACAATGGAGTACTATGTGGCACTGAAAAGCACAGACGGTCACATGAAACGCTATTTCATGCGAAGAGTTGAAAGGAATCTCAAAAGTACAAGTATAGCATGAGTCTCCTGAGGTGAGTACAATCACAGAGCAGGAATAGAAGAATAGACACTTATCTCACAAGACATGGGTGGAAGCATAGGTAGTTGGGGAGATGTCAGATCAAACCCAGTGAGGTACATATGAGTCCACCATAAAAAAGGGGATAGGGGAAAGGAGGAGGAGGAAGGGGGAAACTGAGATGATGACATGGGGGCAACAGGGCACTAACCCACCCAGAGGGAGAATATTGATTCTGTCTCCACAGAATTGGAGTGTGCATACAGACCCCACCATGACACGCCAAAACAGGAGGGCAAGGTAGCACATGGAGGAATCCATGAAAAGGCTTGACTACAGGACCTGCTCCAACCAAAACCAGCCTGACCCCACCCTGCAAGTGGAGGCCACAGCAAATGACACTAGACCTTCTGGTGGGGGAATGGAATCAACCTGCAGAAGCAAATTAAGGGGGAAGAAAGGAGTGGAGCACATCCTGGCCCACCAAGCCCTGAGAACGATGGTCCCGCTTGGAGCAGCCAATACATACAGGACCATATTGCCAGCCCTACTATGAGATGCAACACCCCACACTGAAACATAACCCTGCAGGGGCCAGTACCATAGACACAGTGAGGGATTTGTACCCTAGCTGACCCCACTCTACCAGGGCAAAGCACTGAGGGCATGCAACAGAAGAGGAAAGGGAGCAGAGTAAGAAAGTACTGGGAGAGTACCAAAAATTGACTTTGGGGCCAGAGCATAGCACCCCATCAGACTCAACAAGAAAACACCCCTAAGGGTCAGCAAACAGACCTTGAACTATTTAACTATTTACAGCTCTCTCGCTCTCTCTCTCTCTCTCTCTCTCTCTCTCTCTCTCTCTCTCTCTCTCTCTTGGTTTGCTTTGTTTCTGCTGCTGTTGTTTTGTTTTTCTGCTTTGTTTGGCACTATTTTATTTTTCTGTGCATGCTATTATCTCTGCTGGAGTATCAAGATAAGATAGACTGGATAAACAATGTGTAGAAGAAAACAATAGGACCAATGATATGGGAGAGGGGTGGTGGGGGAGAGGAAGTGACCTTAATCAACCCAGAGATAAGGGAACAACAAGAGATTCAAAAACCAGTGACAAGGAGAGTGTGGAGGCCTGGTAGGGCAATGTAGGTGACAGGAATCACTGAACTCCAAATGAAGGGTTAGCATGATAGTGGGTCAAGAGGAAGGTAATAAGAAATAGAGGAAACGGCTGAGCCCTGGTGGCGTAGTGGTTGTGCGCGGGACTGCGGCCCATTGGGATGGAGGTTCAATTCCGGCTCCCAGGAGCAAAGGCTGGGCCTCCTACTACCACCACCTGAGAGCAGTTATGCCTAAAAATAAAAAAAAGAAATAGAGGAAACGACTAGGAGGGAAAGGGCATTTATAGAGACCTAAATACAGACATGTACATATGTAAATATATTTATATAGGATGATGAGAAAATAGATCTATGTGCAAATATTTAGGGCTCAATTAGAGCTGGGCATCCATTGGGCATCCACTCAAGTACTTCCTCAATTCAAGAGCACTTTGTCCTATTAAATTGGCATTCCATGATGCTCACACTTCCCAACACGATCACTGAAGACAAATGTGTGCATAAGCAAAGGTGGTGAAGAAAACTGATGGTTCCCAGCTCTCAAAAGATATAGCATCTGGACTCTTAAAGGCTTGAAGGTAAACAAGTGACCACCTAGCTCAGAAGCAACAAAATCCACATGGAAAAAGCACACCTGTTTGTGTGACCACGAGGTGTTGAAGGGATCAGGTATACAACATCAATGAACAAAAAAACATGTCATTGCGTGCTCACCTTCCCCACATGATCACTGAAAGCAAATGTGTGCATAAGCAAGTGTGGTGAAAAAATGGTGCCCAGCTATCAAGAGATATAACATCTGGAGTCTCAAAGGCTTGAAGATAAACAAGTGACCATCTAGCTCAGAAGCAACAAACCCCACATGGAAGAAGCACATGAGTGTTGAAGTGACCACGAGTGTTGAAGGAATCCGGTATCAGGCATCAAAAAACAGAAATCAAATCATTGTGAATGTTGGGAAGTACACATTGGGGACCCAAGGATAATCTGTAGGTAACTTGAAACCCTTTTGCAGATAATTCAAAGGGAGGAGAAGAGCCAATCAGGGTGCAGTGTAGCATCGATGAAGCACACAACTTTCCTCTAGTTCTTAAATGCTCCTCCCCCCTATCATGATCCCAATTCTACCTTACAAAACTGGCTAGAATGGAGGATGTGCAATGGTACAGATAGGAACTGGAAACACAGAGAATCTAGGACAGATGTTCCCTTCAGGACCAGTGGTGAGAGTGGTGATACTTGGAGGGTAGAGGGAAGGTGGGGTAGAAAGTGGAAACCGATTACAAGGATCTATATTTAATCTCCTCCCCTGGGGAGGGACAAACGAAATTTGGGTGAAGGAAGACATCAGGCCATGAAAAATACGATAAAATAATAATAATTTGTAATTTATCAAGGGTTCATGTGGGAGGAGGGAGCAGGGAGAGAGGGGAAAATGAGGAGCTGATACCAAGGGCTCAAGTAGAAAGCAAATGTTTTTAGAATGATGACGGCAGCAAATGTACAAGTGTGTTAGACACAGTGGATACATGTACAGATTGTGATTAAAGTTGCACAAGCCCCAATAAGATGATTAAAATGATAATTAAAAAATAAAACATCAATGTAGAACACAATAATAGAATGGTACCAAAAATATATAGCTTCTGGTGTCTTAGAAGGTCATCAGAAGGTATTTGACATCAGAAAACGCAAACCAAACAACCATATTGTTATGAATGAAAGGGAGTCAGAATGGAGACCCAAAACCCATCAGTAGACAATTAAACATCCCCTCATAGAAGGGTAAGAAGGAAGAAACTGGCTAGATAGGGTACAGTATAGCACTGATGAAACTCTACACAGGGTACAGTATAGCACTGAAGAAAAGCATAACATTCCTCTAGTTCTTTAATTCCAACCCCCCCAACTAATATGACACCAGTTCTCTCTCTCTCTCTCTCTCTCTCTCTCTCTCTCTCTCTCTCTCTCTCTCTCTCTCTCTCTTTCTCTCTCTCTCTCTCTCTCTCTCTGAAGACATTTTATTGGGAGCTCATACAGTTCCTATCACAATCCGTCCATCCATTCATTGCGTCAACCACATTTGTATATTTGTTGTCATAATCATTTTAAAAATATTTTCTTTCCACTTGAGGCCTTGGTATCAGCTTGTCATTTTTTCCCTTACTCCCTCATGAACCCTTGATAATTTATGAATTGCTATTATTTTTCATGTCTTACACTGACTGATGTCTCCCTTCACCTGCTTTTCTGTTGTCTGTCCCCCAGGGAGGTGGTTATATGTAAATCACTGTGATCAGTTACCCCTTTCTCCCCCCACCTAACCCTTACCTGCCTGGTATTACTACTCTCATTATTGGTCCTGGGGAATTTATCTGTCCTGGATTCCCTGTGTTTCCAGCTCTTGTCTGTATCCATGTAGATGCTGTGGTTCAGCCAGATTTGTAAAGTAGAATTGGAATCATGATGGTGGGGATGGCGGGGAAGGAAGCATTAAAGAACTAGAGTAAAGTTGTATATTTCATCAATGCTCTACTGCATCATGGCTGCCTCCTCTCTTCCTTGTGACCCTTCTGTAAGGGTATGTCCAATTGCATGACCCCAGTTCTATCTTATAAACCTGCCTAGACCAGAGCATGGTACAGATAGAGTTCCGGACACACAGAATCCAGGACAGATAAACCTCTCGGGACCAATATTGACAGTAGTGATGCCATGAGGGAAGAAAGAAGGGGAGGGGAGAAGGGGGAGAAAGTGGGAACTGATCACAATGATCGATGTACAGCACACACACCCCCGGAGGTGGGGGGTGGCGGATGAACAACAGAAAAATGGGTGACAGGAGACAGCAGTCAGTATAAGCTATGAACATAATAATAATTTATAATTTATCAAGGG
The DNA here is from genome assembly GCA_004026705.1 of Nesogale talazaci. NCBI lineage: Eukaryota > Metazoa > Chordata > Mammalia > Afrosoricida > Tenrecidae > Nesogale > Nesogale talazaci. Next base: position 17,339 of record PVJH01021192.1, read on the forward strand.
CTCGCGGTGGGGTAGTGGGAGAAGGTGGGCAAAAAAGTGGAGCTGATATCAAGGGCTCAAATAGAAAGTAAATATTTTGGAAATGATGATGGCAACATATGCACAAATGTACTTAATACAATTGATGTATGGATTGCTATAAGAGCTGTAGAGTTTCCAGTAAAGTTATTTGTTAACAAAATACTTTTACCAATTCTCATGTGAATTAAGCCTTAATTGAATCCCCTGAGGCTCAAGTGAATCCTATTGTTATGAGAGCCATCAGAAAGGGAACTGTTACGGTCTTAGGTTAAACTGCAACACCTTATCATTTGATCTCTTTGGATTCATATCAAATTTGTTTCTATTCCTAATATTTTCTGCTTTCTTTTCACAGGAGACTTTCTCTGTTTTACCTTGCCATTAGTTGTTGTTGCATTTATTTTTTTATGGTAGTTTTTCTGTATATGAATTCCAGGATAGGTAACTGGATTAATAGTTTCTAAGGGTCATGCCAGGGGAGGTTGCAGGGGGAATAGAGAGTTAATGCCAGTGAGTACAAGAAGAAAATATTCTAAAATTGATTGTGGTGATTATTGCACAAGTCTTTTAATATCATTGAACTATTGAATTGTATGATATACAAATTATATGTCAATTATATATTTGAAAAGGAAAAGATTATAGACGAGACAAAAAAGTGTTAACATTTGCTCTAAGTCTTAGATGATGTTTACATTTATCATTTTGTAATTTTTTGTTACTTTGAATAAAAAGAAAGGACATTATACGTTCAATACAATAAAATTTTAAATATAAACCTAGACATAATCTCAGAGCATTTCAGAAAAATAAGAATGAAAAGACGGGGAGGGATGGTACTGTAAAAGCCCTTGATTGTCTTCTTTTCTTAGCTAAAGGTCATTAGAGGTACAAATACACTTCAGAGTTTTAAAAATAACCACAAGGACAGATATTTTTACCTGGAACATTGTAAGACCAGCATCCCTGACTTCTACTCACTAGAATGTATCATCTAATTGGGAAAACAGGCAAAGAAAAATGGCAAATATAATGGAGTGTGATGAATGCTAAGAAAGTTAATAATGGAAAGTTACGTCAACTGATGATGCAATAGGGTGTGACTTTGACATCTCTGGTATTATCCACTTTTCTCTGAAGCACAGGCTCAGTTGCTAGGACAGGAAGAAGCTGTTGTGAGTTCCTTTTGGTGGCAGCAAGCATGGAGTTGCTTGCCTTTCTGAATCTGACTAGGACCTCTACCAGTACCGAGTCTTGCAGTACACTTGGCTCTGACTCCATAAAGGGTTTCCCCATGGATTATCAAATTGGTTTTATGCTTGACAGTCTGCTCAGTTAATTTTCCAGAAAGTCTCTTGCTATGATCATGCATTCCTGAGTCAGTCACTAGACAGCGCTGAATCCCAGAAAGGGGAGAGGCTGTTTGCATATTTTTAAAAGATATGAAGCATGCACAAGTTGGCAGGGAGAGCCTCCCTGGGCCCCACTGAGTAATAAGAAGCAGAAATAAATTGGACTAAAAGATGAATTGCAGACACAGCACATTTTCAAGAACAATAGGGGAAAAGTCCAAATATCCACAAATAAGAGGTCTAAGCAAAGTATGACATATTCACACAATGAATATGAAATACTGTTCAACTGTAAAATTTAAAGAAACATTTAATTAGCTATATCAAAGTATTGATAAGATTATTGTTAAGAGGAAAAATAAAATTTAGGTAAAGTACTACTTGTATTATTAACAGAGGAAATGAACACACATTTGTGTTTATGTATAGACTTAGAAACAACAATCACATCTCTGGAACAATGCACAAAAACCTGATAATATCACTTTAGTAAGGGGGAACTGATGGTTGGGAAGAAAGGAAGAAGGTGATTTTGAATGTGTACTCTCTTTATCTGTTGACTTCTGAACTCCTACACCATGGTGCCCATTGAACAATATAAAATTTAAATTCAAGATGTCAGGAAGATGTCAACAATAAGCAATCTGAAAAGAAATCATGAAAGCATCCCTCGTTGCAACAGTATCTAAAAACATAAAAATAATTTTAATCAAGAATGGAAGACTTATACACATAAAATTGTAAAACTTCACTAAAAGAAATTTTTAAAGACATAACTAAATAGAAGGACATTTTATGTTCATATAGTCGAAGACTTTATATAGGTCAGATGTCAACAATAGCCAAAGCAATCTATAGAATCATGGCAAGTCCCCCTAAAGTTCTTACACGCTTCTTTGCAGAAATGGAAAAACTAATTCTCAAATTTATGTGGAAATAGCGCATCTTGAAGAATAAGAGTAAATTAGGAGGACTCACACTTGATAATTTATCTTTGTAATGTCCTCATAACATCAATAATTAAAGCAGTTTGATGTCACTATAATTATAGACATACCAATGGATTAGAGTTGGAAGTCAAAATATAAATCTATATGATATATTGATTTTCAACAAAGGTGTTCAGTCCAGTCAATGGGGAAAGAAAATTCTCCTCAATAAAGTGCTAGGAAAACTGAGTTTTCACAAGCAGCAGAATGAATTCATACCTCACACGCAAACGTTTTTTAAAACATGAATCCTTATTTATTCTTGGGATTAGTTATTCAAAATGGATTAAATGAAGAAATTAAAACAGTTCACTGCATGGCAGAGCCTGATGCCCCCACTGCCCCCTGCCCTGCTGCTGCCACTGCCTGGTTCTCCACCTGAGAGTATGATTAGGTCACAATCTTCAATTAGTAAACATCGTCCTCAGGTTTGTGATGTTCTTGGTCATGGAGTCATGCAGTTTCTGAAGAGCAATGGAGATTAGTGCCAGGCGTGGTACTGCCTTCGGGAAGACAATGAACTATAGATATCCATTGCTACTTTTAAAAGCCTCCTTAAGAGCTGATCACGTGGACACAGAAGTGTTGAGTTGAAATCTATTCCCAGAGCAATTTTCAAGAGTTCTGACCTGGAAGGGGTAGATTTTAGTACACTTTCTTTCTATTACCTCAGTGTTACTAGACTGGAGAATGGTAGCCTCTTGTTAGAAGGTTCATTTCATTTTCCATTACTATGAACATCCTATTCAGAGCACTGAGAATTTCAAGTGGAACATTCTGAAGTAGACTTCCATTTCTTTACATAATTTTTGTACTCACTTAAAAAATTTTTCAGAGCCCTATTGAGTGATCTTTTAGAATTAAATTAACATGGCTCCAAGCTCCTGTGCAAGTCACATACAAGAATGTGAGATCTCTTATTACACAAAATCCAACCAATGTGACCTTCAACACATTTGAAGAGGAACTTAGAAAGTATGGCATTTCCACAACAGTGAGAGTATGCTAAGCGTAGGAAGCAAGAAAAAACAGTGGAAGGATGAATCACTCTCTATTGCTAACGTAGTGCATACTGACCTATATCAGAAATGAAATTAGGAAATTCCTAGAAACCAACGAGAAATGAGAACAAGACATACCAAAACTTATGGGACACAACAAAGGCAATTATCTGAGGAAGTTTCATAGCAATACATGCACACCTGAAAAAGAGGGACTCATGATTGGTATGCTGGCACAAAATGTGCAACTAGAGCAGAGTCAACAGGACAATCCTACTAGTAGCAAAAGGAAAGAAATAACAAAAATCAGGACTGAGATTCAGGAGAGGGAAATGAAGAAAACCATGGAAAAATTAATGCTGCTAAAAGTTGGTTCATTGAAAGGATAAACAGAGTCGAGAGACTTCTGGCAAACCTAACCAAAGAAAGATGGGAACAAATTTCAAAAGCAAGAATAAGAGATGAAAGAGGGGACATAACAAAAGACCCTCATGAAATAAAAAAGATAATTCCACAGTACTATAAAGAATTCTACTTCAATGAATTCAACAACTTGGAAGACATGGACAAATTTTTGGAAAAACAACTCCTCCCTAGATGATCCCTGATGGATGTCAAGAATCTCAACGACCCATAGCAATAGAAGAAATAGACATGGTTATCAAGAGATTACCAATCAAAAAATTCCCTTTACCTGTTGACTTCACAGGAGAATTCTACAAAGCATTCAAGGAAGAACTGACACCAGTCCTAGACAAACTCTTCCAAGACATAGAAAAAGATGGCAGACTACTGGATTCTTTCTATGAAGCTAGTATAACCTAAAACTGGGCAAAGACTCCACAAGCATTGAGAACTATAGACCAATATCCCTTAATTAATATCAATGCAAAACTCCTTAACAAAATACTGGTCTATAGAATACAAAAGTAAATGAAATAAATAACTCACCATGACCAACTGAGATTCATACCAGGGATGCAGGAATGGTTCAACATATGAAAAACCATTAGTATCATTCACCACATTAACATGAAAAACTATAAGAACCACAAGGTAATATTGATAGATGCAAAAAAAAAAAACATTCAACAACATCTAACACCAATTCCTGTTTAAGGTATCCGAGAAAATAGAAATGGAAGCAAAATTCCTCAAGACAATACAAGCTATATATGAAAAACCATCAACCAATGTGGTAGTCAGTGGAGGAAAGATGAACACAATCCCACTGAAAAAGGGGACCAGACTAGTATGCCCTTTGTCTCCACTCTTATTGAACACCGTACTGGAGGTTTTAGCCAAAAGCATAAGGCAAAGAAAATACATCACATTTATTCACTTGGGGAAGGAAGAGGTGAAACTACTGTTATCTACAGATGATATGATTTTATATAGGAAAAGTCCCAAATGCTCCACAGAGGAGTACTGGAAGCAATAGAGGAGTATGGCAGAGTGGCAGAATACAAGATCAACAAACAGAAGTCTATTGGATTGCTATACATATGGGATAAAAACACAGAAGAGGAGATAAAATATGTGGTACAAATTGTCAAGCACAAATTCAAATATCTAGGGATAAACCTGATTAAAAGAAAAAGAGATCCATATGAAGAAAATTACAGAACAGTGTTACAAAAAAACAAGAGTGAATTCAACAAATGAAAGAATATCCCATATTGTGAATTGGAAGACTCAATATAGTAACGATGTCAGTTCTGCCCAATTCACATATGAAAAGGGAAGAAGCCCCAAATTAGCAGAGAACTCCTCAAGAAGAAGGGCACAGTGGGAGGACTTGCTTTATCTGACTTTGGCATAGATTATACAACCACAATGGCCAAAATGGCATGGTATTGGTATAATGACAGGTACTCAGATTAATGGAAAAGAACTGAAAACACAGTAATAAAATCATCAGCATACAGACAACTGATCTTTGATAAGGGCCCCAAAATTATCAAATGGGAAGCAGATGCCCTCTTCAACAAGTAGTAATGAAAAAAATGGATATCCACCTGCAAAAATATGAAGCAAGACTCTTTTCTCACTCCATGTACAAGAATAGACTCAAGGTAGATCATAGACCTAGAGGTAAAATCCAAGACTATTAGGGCCATTAATAAGGAAATTGGGACCAACCTGAGAACTTTGGCACATAGGCTATCAGAAACAAATACAAACAAAAAGGAGGCACAAATTGATAAATGGAATATGCTGAAAATAGAACACCTGTGTACATCAAAATAAGAGAGCCCACCAACTGGAAAGATATCTTAGCAATGACACATCAGATAAAGGCCTTATTACTAAAATCTATAATACTCTGCTAGCTTCCCAAAAAGAAAAAACTAGCTGCTCACTGAGGAAGTGGGCAATGGACCTGAACAGAAGTTTTACAGAGGCAGAATTCTGAATGGCCAATAAACATATGAGAAAATGTCCCTGATCATTATCCATAAGAGAAATGCAAACTAAAACAATGAGATACCACCTAACATCCTCAAAGATAGCTCAATTCAAAAAATCAGAAATCTATAAATGTGGGAGGAGTTGTGGGGAGACAAGAACTCTCATTCACTGGTAGACCTGTAGGTATGTACAACCACTATGGGAATCGATTTGGTGATATCTGAAACAGATGGAATTCGAGCTACCATATGACCCAACAATCCCCCTATGGGCATATACCCAGAAAAGGCAAGCAACAAACCACGGCCAGACATTTGTGCTCCAATGTTCATTGAGGCACAGTGCACAATTGCAAGGAGTTGGAAACCCAAATTTCCATCAACTGATGAACGGATTTAAAAACTGTGGTACATACATACAATGGAGCACTACATGTTGATAAAAAGCAGTGATGAATGTATGAAGCACGTCGCTGCATGGAAAGAACTGGAGGAAATTATGCTAAGTGAAGTAAGCCAAGCACAAAAGGACAAGTACAACATGAGACTGCTGAGGTCAGCTATAAAAAAATGCAAAAGAGGCATAGAGAAAAAGCCACTGTATGCAAACATTCCTTGGGTTAGGTTCAGAAAGTATGGGGCCAAATCAAGTCCAGGAATGCATATGGTAAACAACTAAAAAGGAGAGGGGGAGGGGAAAAAAGAAAGCATAGCAAGGAAACAGGGAACTAATGCACCCTGTTAGGTTATAGTTTATATATCCATAGGGAAAGAGGTTATAGTTTATATATCCATAGGGAAAGAGGAACCAGACTGTGGCAGTCATGTGCTTTATGTTAATTTTATGATTGAAATGTAGGGGTGGAGTCTAGCTTGTTAATCTGGAGATAGCCATTGAGTAGCCAATGAAGTCTCTATGTAGGCATGGCTTTCTCCTGAGACTTTTGGGAAATCTCACGCTATTTCCCTCATGAAGATGAGAAGCTATCTCCCCCAGTTGTTGGGAGTTTTTCTCAGAGATGATCAATAAGGAACAAAACAAGATGGCAGCGTCGGAGAAGGTAGAGAAGCCGGTGGAGAGACCACATGGCTTTGCCCTAATGGAGCCAGACCTCTGAAGCTGGGGTAGCCACATGGAGACCTCTGCCAGCAATGAGTTGCTTCTGCCACCACTGGATGCTGTTGATGGATCCTGCACCCTAGAAATGAGGAGCCATGTGGAGACCCCTGTCAGCGCCGGGACTCTGCACCCACTGACCTGTGACTTTGTGAGTTGGAAGGAGACTTTATAGACCGATTTCGGGCATATGGGTTAATATCAGACTTATGACTTTGAACTGGACTGGGCTGGGATGTTTTCTCAATGCCCTGTTCCTCTTGAATATAAATCTTTTCTTTATATCTATATGTGTGTCTTTGAAATTTGTTCCTCTAGCCTACCCAGACTGACACACAGACTTCAAACCGGTATTCCAAGATGTGAATGCAACATACCTGCATTAAGTAGGGAACCAGTAGAGAAGTCTGAGGGACCAGCCCCAATCCCAACTATGTGGACAGCTGCCCCTCCTCTGAGAAGAATTTACTTTAGAGGACAGCATGTCTGATCAGAGCAAACAAGAGCAAATGAAAGGGGATGAAGAGAGAGTGGAGCACATCCTGGTCCACCAAACCTTGAGGATGATATCCCCACTCAGAAAAGCCAATGCACAGAGAAGACCATATGGCCAATGCCACTATGAGACATGACATCCCTCACTAGCCCATAGCACTACAGGAAATAACACTGGAGAAATAGTGTGGGAATTGTACCTGATCTGACCCCACCACACCGAGTCCAAACACTAAGGGCGTGGAACAGAATAGCAAGGGGAGCAGAGGAAGGAAGTACTGAGGGATTACCAAAAATAGACTTCGGGACCAAGGCTTGGCATCCCATCAGACTCGACCATAAAACATTCCTAAAGGCCGACAAACAGTCCTTAAACTATTTACAGGCTTTCTCTTTTTTTGGTCATTGGTGTATTATTGTTGTTTTATTTTCTTGTGTTGCTTTGTTTTGCTATGCCTTGTTTTTGTGCATGTTTTTATATCCACAGATCCATCTAGATAAGATAGGCTGGATAAACAATCTGGAGGAGAAAACAATGGGGCCAATGGTTTGGGGGGAACATGGGAAAGGGGGAGGTGGTGGAGAAGGCAGTGGTGCTAACAAACCCAAGGGTAGAGGAACAATAAATTATCCAAAATCACTGGTGATGAGGGTGTAGGAGGTCTGGTAGGGCTTGAACAAGGGTAACGTAACCAAAAGGAATTACTGAAATCCAAATGAAGGCTGAGCACGATAGTGGGACAAGAGGAAAGTAAAAGGAAATAGAGTACAACTAGGATGCAAAGGGCATTTATGGAGGTCTAAATAAAGACACATACATATGTAAATATATTTTTATATGAGGATGGAGAAATCTAAATATGTGCATATATTTATAACTTTAATATTAAGGTAGCAGATAGAATTAGACCTCCACTCAAGTACAATGCAAGAATACTTTGTTCTATTAAACTGGCATTCCATGATACTCATCTTCTAGACACGATCGCTGAAGACAAAGCAGGTGCATAAGCAAATGTGGTGAAGAAAGCTGATGATGCCTGGCTATCAAAAGATGTAGCATCCAGCCTTAAAGGCTTGAAAGTAAACAAGCAGCTGTCTGCTCACAAGCAATAAAGCTCACATGGAAGAAGCACATCAGCTTGTGGGGTTATGAGGTGTCAAAGGGATCACTTATCAGGCTTCAAGAACTAACTCACCTTCCTAATATGATCACTGATGACAAATGTGTGCATAAGTAAATGTAGTGAAGAAAGCTGATTGTGCCAGGCTATCAAATGATATAGCATCTCGGGTCTTAAAGACTTGAAAGTAAACAAGTGTGCTCAGAAGCAACAAAACCCATATGGAGGAAGCACACCAGCCTGGGTTACCATGAGGTGTTGAAGTGATCTGGAACCAGACATCAAAGAACTAAAAATTATATCATTATAAACAAGAGAGAATACAGATTGGAGACCCAAAGCTCATCAATAGCTGAATTGACATCCCCTTACAGAGGGGTCACAGAGAAGTGATAAGCCAGTCAAGGTACAGTGGAGTAACTATGGAATATGCAACTTTCCTCTAGTTCTCAAATGCTTCCTTCCACCCTCTATCATGATCCCAATTCTATCTTACAAATTCAGCTAGACCAGGGGATGTGCACTGGAGCCAGAAACACGGGGAATTCAGAATAGATGATCCCTTCAGGACCAGTGGTTGGAGAGGTGATATCGGAAGGGTGGAGTAGAAACGGGGAACCAATAGCAGGGATCTACATATAACCTCCTCTCTGGGGTACGGACAACAGGAAAGTGGATGAAGGGAAACATTGGACAGTTTGTGATATGAAAAAGTAATAACTATTTATAAATTATTAAGGGTTCATAGGGGAGGGGAAAAGAGAGGGAAGGGAAATATGGGGAGCTGGTACTGGGGGCGTAAGTGAAGGGAGGATGCTTCGAGAATGATGATGGCAACAAGTGTGCAAATGTGGTCTGCATACAATTGAAGCTTCTATCGATCACGATGACAGTTTTATAAGCCCCCAATAAAATGATTTATTTAAAAAAAGGAGGGGGAAAGAGAAACTTATATCACCGGCTCAAGTAGAAAATATTTTGGAAATGAAGATGAAACATGTATACAAATATGCTTGATACAAATGATGTATGGGATGTTATAAGAGCTGTAAGAGCTCCCAATGAAATCATTGGGAAAAAGAAAGAAAAAATAAAAGGAAACCAATCATATATGGACAACATAATTTCTTATCGTCCACCATTTTCTACAAATCAGCTAAAACATGTATTTATTATTGTAACATAGAATGTACAAAGTATGGATCTAGGACAATTAGAATTCACCCTAAATAAAACAAAATTGATAAACATCAAAAAATAACAAAGTAAAAGGAGATTGTGGCCACACTCCTGGAAATCTCTCCTTACATGGGATCAGGAGGGTAGTTTATTTTATTGCTGTTGATGGGGGTTTCTTTTGTATGAATTTCTTTATATAAAATCCAAGAGAGGTAATTATAACAAGATATTAACAAGGTTAATGGATCTGTAGGGCTAGGACAAGGGGTTTGGGCGGGTAAAAATGGGGAGCTTATAACTGGATACAAGAGTCAAGAAAGGATCTTAAATTGCTTGTGGTGATGATTGTGCTATTCTTTTGAATGCATTTAAACCCTCGGATGGTATCATACAAAAATATGTCCATCACATAGTTAAAAATGGATCAAAAAACTTTTAAAAAATTTTAAAAAAAGATGTAGCGTGTGAAGGTAAACAAGCGGCCATCTAGCTCAGAAGCAACAAAGCCCACATGATAGATGCACACCAGCCTGTGTGATGAGGAGGTGCCAATGGGATCAGGTATCAGCATCAAAGAACAAAAAATCAAACCATTGTGAATGAGGGGGAGTGCGGATTGGGGACCCAAGACCCATCTGTAGACAACTAGAACATCCCCTTACAGAAAGGTTGAGAAGAGGAGATAAGCCAGTCAGGGTGCAGTGTAGCAATGGTGAAACATAAAACTTGTCTCTAGTTCCTAAATGCCTCCTCCCCAACCCCATCATGATCCCCAATTATACTTTATAAATCTGGCTAGACCAGAGGATCCACACTGGTACAGATAGGAACTGTAAACACAAGAAATCCAAGACAGATGATCCCTTCAGGACCAGTGGTGAGAGTGGCGATTCCAGGACAGTGGCTGAAGGGTGGAATAGAAAGGGGAAACTGATTTACAAGGATCTACATATAACCTCCTCCATTGGGGATGAACAACAGAAAAGAGGGTGGAGGGAAATGTCGGACAGTGTAAGACACAACAAAATAATAATGGGTTCTAAATTATCAAGGGTCCATGAGGAGAGGGGAGTGGGAAAAAATGAGGAGCTGATGCCAAGGGCTCAAGTGGAAGGCAAATATTATGAAAATAATGATGGCAGCAAATGCACAAATGTTTTTCACTTGTTTTTTTTTGGCATCACTCCCCTCTGGTGGGAGTGGAAGGCCGAGCCTTGCTGCTGCTGGATTTCAACCATCAAGCCAGTGGGCCGCAGTCCCACACTCAACCACAATGCCACCGGAGCTCAGGCCTTGTACAAATGTTTTTGACAACAATGGATGGAGGTATGGATTGTGATAAGAGTTGTATGAGTTCCCAATAAAACTAATTTTTAAGAAATTAACATTTAAAATATACCACACATTTCTAATCCCTAAAAAATGGTGATTTGTATAAATGTTAGTCAAACCATATACTTGTACTATCTGGGAATGTGCAATTCTGATTCTGTAGGATATATCATTTGCCAGCTTGAAAAAACCTAGTTGTGAGAGCTTAAGCATCTAAATAAATGATGAAATGGATTTATCAGCATAAAAAACTGAAATTATAAATTTAAAACTGAGAATAAATAAATAACTAGAGGGCGTAATCACTAGAGGATATACACCTATTATCTTGGGTAAAGGATGTCAAAAATAATTTACATATATATAGAGAGAGAGTAAGACAAGATCAGGCACGTTCAGGGTAGTATGGCCATAGAATGAATGAATATACATATATATATATAAAATCAAAGGTAAGACAAATTGTAAATACATGGGCAAGACTGTGTAATAGATGATCAAATTTTATATCAAAAGCTCAAGTAACAAGACAGACACGATACAAGAAAAACACACCCAAATCAATAAAATGCTAATAAAAACAAGGTACAGGACAAAAAAAAGTTCTCAAATTGATTGTAGTGATGATTAAGCAGCTCTTTTAAATGTTTTTAAACTATTACTTTGTAGGATACATGAATTATAGATCACTAGATCTGTTAAAATCAAATAAAAACCTATTCTTAGAAAACCTAGGCCTCTTTTTTCTCCTAATGGGTTCAAACAGACCTTGTGGTTAAGAGTTCAACGCCTAACTTTCTATGAAATCGGGCTTCTGAGGTTGATTAGACTTCGTAAAAAATGAAATACTTTTGTACATCAAAGTATCACTTTATCAAAGCAGTGGTTAGGGGGGAAGCCTACAGATGTGGAGAAATAAAAATCAGATAAAGGTCGAATAGCAAAAATATACAAGTATATAAAACGTATACATCTTACCAACAAAAGGATTAATCACAATAAACAATAGACAAAGGATTTGAATAGTTCATCTGAAAGGATAGCACACAAAAAGATATCCATCATCATTAGGCATTATCTTCAGAACAAAGCTATTGCCATCAAACCGATGCTAAGGCATTGCTACCCCATAAGGACAGAGAAGAACTGTCCCATGCAATTTCTAAGATGGTCGATCCTTGTGGAAGCATACTGCCACATCTCTCTCCTGCTGAACAAATAGCTGGTGGTACCTTTAAGTTAGCAATCAAATACTGTAAGCACTGTGCCACCCGTACATACTTCATTAGCCATTCAAAATGAAGAAGCCAAGCTCACTGCTATCAAGTTTAGTCTGACTCATAGTGACCCCACAGGACAGACCAGAACTGCCTCTGTGAATTTCTCAGACCAACTCTTCATGAGAGTAAAAAGCCTCATCTTTCTCCTGCAGAAAACCTGGTGGTTTCAAACTACTGATATTGCAGTTAGCCACCGACTCCTAACCCCTTAGGGGCACCTAGGAAGATAGAAATAAAAAACCACAATTGCATCGCCTCATCCCCTTAGAGAGGCAATGATCATTTCTTTTAAATGAACTGCAAAAGTAGTGTTGATGAAGGGAAGAGAAGCCTCGTGCCAGTAAGAATGTAAAATGGTGCCACTACTGTGGATAACAGATAAGCTGTTTCTCAAACAGGTGAGAATAGATCTACCATTAGACTGACTCAATCGTGTCAATTCTAGAAGTGCAGGTAGGGATGCACCACAAACAATCAAATGAAAGAGCAAACAAAAAATCTGGGTCTGTATTTCACACAATAGTTAAAAGGTGGAAATAATTAAAATGTCCACTAACATATGACTAGATAATAAAAATGTGGTAGGTTACGAATTGGGCTGCTAGCTGCAAGGTTGGCAACTCAAAGGCACGGACTGCTCCTTAGGAGCAAGATGAAGCTTCCTATTCCTATAAAGACGTTCAGTCATAGGAACCCTGTGCTAGAGGATGCTGTGAGTCAGGTTTGATGCTGTTCTTATTGTTGTTTGGTAAGGTGAAATTTGTTTCTGATGCATTATGCTGAGTAAAAAATCCCGTTGCAAAAGGTCAAAGGGTGCTCACTTAGCTGAAATAACCAATTACATAGAAACTAAAGATCATTAATGGTTACTGGGGGGTAAATGTTGCTTTGAGGTCATTGGAAGTATGTTAATGGTGGTGAATTAACTGGGGGCGATAATATTGATAATGGTGGCTTAACAAAAAAAATGCAACCAATGTCACTGAACTTTACACATGGAAGTTATTGTGTTGGCAGATGTTTGGGTGGGTGTATTTTCACCACAACAAAAAACGGAAGGGGGAAATGCAAAAAGAGAATTTCATCCAGCCTATGTGAGAACGTTATAATTATATTTTGTAGAGTTTGCAACTTCACATGTATTTTTGTTCTCATCCCCCAAAGACTATAGGACAGCATCCTGGTTGTGCTTTAAATCCCTTTTCTTTTTTGGGCGGGGGAGGGGGGCATCAATGCCTCTGTGGTCGTGGGCGCTACCCAGTGCTGCTCCTGAGAGCCGCTGCTGGATTTGAACCGCACTGAACCACTTATGCCACCGGGGCTCAACCCTAAATCCCTTTTCTCCAGCCCATTTTCACCCTGACCTGCTGCAGATATGATAGTATGTCCTCGGGATTGTGTTTTGAAAATATTTCTTCAAAATATAGATAAATGATCCTCTAATAATGTTCACGGCACAGATAATCCTGAAACAAAAATGGGAGTAGTGATACCAGGAGAGTCGGGAGAAGGGGAAACTGACAGCAGTGATCGACACATAACCACACACACACACACACACACACACACACACGGGGGAATGAACAACAGAAACTGTGGGAGAAGGGAGACAGAGGTTGGTATAAAATATGAAAATAATAAAAATTTATAATTTACCAAGGGGTCATGAGATGGAGGGGGAGAGAAGCAAGATCCTACCTATTCTTTGCTTAAGAAACTTTGAGTTTTCTAAACGAATTAAAAAAATTTAGAGCCATCAGTTTGCCATTTTCTTATATGTCAAAAGCTATCATAATATATCAGAAGCCTGGCCTGAGAAACTTTGATCTTTACTACAAGTTTTAGGCAGTAAGAATTCATGACCCAAGGAAAGTGTCTATCAGAGAGTACCTTTATGAAGGGGAGAGAGGGGGGAAGAAAAAATGGCCCAATACATGTATCCTGGATCAAATTAACCTTCAGACTGAAATTCCAAAAGAGGATGGTTATGAGAAATAAATACATAAGTCATTGTTATATCTCAGAGCATTGGGATTCATTCCTCGCTTCCTCAGGCACAAGAGGTAGGGTCCAATATGGGACTGCCCTAATTATGGGTTAGAAAAGACTGAGAGAGAAGACTACCTTCCCTCAATATCCTCACTTTCATACCTTCTTTCCAGCTAAGAAACTTATGAACATCATTTAGTACCCAAATGTAAAGTCCTAGATAATAATAATAAATACATCATCCTGGCAACAGATTCTTACTTGGCAATAGATCTTTATGAGGAACAACTATTTATGAAGAGTGTGTTGAAATAAGGTGATTATCAGCAAATGGTATTTCCTATCTTTAAAATCATCCATATCCAGACATCTGATATAAAAAACAATAGACTATTGATGGCAATATTTAATGGAGACCTTGACAGAGGTGAAAAAACACACATTGTGATAAGCTAGAACTTGTTGAATTGCTTCCCTGCTAGGTAAGGAGTGAAGGGAGAAATAACTTATAAAGATAGAATGAAAATAGAAAATTGATCTTTTGGGAGAGTTCTGGGGAAAGAGACTTTGTAAAACATTAGCACACCAAAAGATCTTTTCCTGTTCTATTTCCTTCCTTTGGGGAAGGAGCAATGTTGGAATGTTTGATTGCCTAGAAGCATCATTCTTAAAGTATAGTGTGTTTCTGAGTTTGGGCTAGCATCCGAAACCTGACCTGGTGAAGACATGACAGCATGTACTGGGGATAGCATGTACTTTGGGCTAGCATTATCTTACTGCTCCTAAAGCAGAAGGAACAACTATTATGTCTAGTGTGCTGGCACACAGAATAAAAACAGTAGAGTCAAAGCAGTAAAGGAAGGAAATTTCCGCAAAACCACGCATGTCTACAAAAAACACAAAAACATGTAAATTCCTTAGTGGTAAGAAAAGAAATAAAATGAAATATGATAAGGAAAAATTCACTCAGTGGCAAAAAAAATAAAATGGTCTAAATAAACAGGCCAAATGAGAAAAAATATTTTAATGTCAGTCCTTGATGAATTAACCTATGCACATAGAAAGCTGTCAATCAAAACATAAAGAATGGATTACTTAATAAATAACACCAGTATGACTAAGCAGACAGAGAAAATTATGTATAGACATACACACATAAAATACCAAAGGCTTAACAGAGAAGTAGTTCTAAAAATGAATCTCTTAATGAATAAAAAGGAAAGACAAGAAAATGTTTTAAAAATAGTTTCTGGGACCATCATTGCTTACCGGAGTAGAAAGTCCAGTTTTTCTCTCATGGAACTGCTGGTGGTTTAGAACTGCAGGCCATTCAGATCACACCCATCACACAACCACTACACCACCAGGTTTCCCAGGTACTGACTAGAATAGCCTCTAATTCAAGTAACATGATCTCACTGTGGATTCTCCATATTTTCCTGTTTCCTATTTCATTCTATTGGTTTACCCTGTGTCCTCAACTTGCTGATACATAGTAGAAAAGTTGTTGAACACATTTTCTGTTGTTTTTCTGTTATGTATACACATAGCCATTTACCATTTCAGTCATTTTCCTTGTAAAATCCGGTGATATTAATTATGTTAACCATACTGTGCAAACATCACTAGTAACAGTTTTCAATTTTTTCCATCAGCCTAAATAGAAACTCAGTACTCCTATAGAAATAATTCCTGCCTTTTGATCCCCAAATGATCCTAAATGGCTTAGTGGTTACACGGTGGACTGCTAACCAAAAGGTCCACAGTTCAAACCCACCAACTGCTTCCCAGGAGAAAGATGGGGCTTTCTACTCCCTTTAAGAGTTAAGTCTCAGAAACTATAGGATTGCTATGAGTAGAAATGGACTCAATGGCAGTGAGTTTGGGGTTGTTGTTGTTGTTGTTGTTGTTTCTTCTACCCTCTCTCACTACCACCCCTGGTAATCATTAATAAACTTTGGTGTCTTTTTATGTATTTGACTATGCTAGATTTTTATATCAATGAGATCATACAATATTTGCCCTTCTGTGACTGCTTAAGCTCATGAAAAGCACGTTTTGAGTTTCATTCACATTTTGGCTTATCTCAGGTCTTCATTTTTTTTCACGGTTGAATAATACTCCATTATCCATTCATCTCTTGATAGACATATGTTTCCACCTTTGACAACTGTGCCTAGTGCAATTAACTGTAGGGTACAAGTATCTGTCTCACAGTGATCTCAATGAACCATGAAGAAGTCAGGGCCTTTACATATAGATATGAGTACAAAGTTCTATTCTCCTCTCCTTATATATAATATATTTACATAAGCAAATGCCTGTATTTAGACCTCTATAAATGTCCTTTGCCTTTTGGTTCTTCCCCTATTTCCATTTACTTTCCTCTTGTCCCACCATCATGTTCGGTCTTCATTCTGGTTTAGGAATTCCTCTATGCTACATTGCCCTTGATTAAGCCCCACTAGATATCCTATGCCCTTCTCTCCATTGATTTTTAGTTCACATGTTCCCTTGTCCTTGGGTTGGTACCTTGCACACCCCACCCCACTCCCACTTCTTTTCCCCCACCATTCCTCCCCTCATATGCATCTGGAACCACTGGTCCCATTATTTTCATCTCCAAAGTATTTATCCCACCTAGCTTATCTAGATAGACATGCAGAGGCATTAATAAGCGCAAAAACTAGGCAAAGTCAAATAAGACAACAAAGGAAGTCAAGACCAACAAAACAATAACAACAAATAGAAAACCACTAACAAAAATGAACAAGCCTATGAATAATTCAAGGTCTGTTTGTTGGCCTTTATGAGTGTTTTCCTGTCAAGTCTGATGGGGTACCACATTCTGTCTCCAAAGTCTATTTTTGGAATTCTCTGGGGATTTCATCACTTTGCTCGCCTTTCTCTCTTGCATCTCCTTAGTGTTTCATCCTAGCATGATGAGATCAGATTATGCACAATTCCTGTACTGCTTTTCCAGTATGGTCCCCCACAGCACTATGGTTTAGGGAGGGACGTCATATCTCATGGCAGGGCTGACCCCACCATATGGTCCTCTCTGTGCATTGTCTGCTCCAAGCAGGAATATTGCCCTCGGGTATTGGTAGGCCAAGATGTCCTCCCCTCCCTCTTCAACACTTTTCGTTTTTCCCATGTGCTCCAATCAGATGCGCCCCTCTCCCTAAGTTGTAGCTTCAGTGCTGTCCTCTGAAGTGTATTCTTGGTGCAGGGTGGGAGTGGTATTCACATAGTTGGGATTGGGGGTGACCCAGCAGATCTCTATTGGTTTCCGATACACTCCAGTATGGTGTATTCATATTTTGGCACATTGGGTTGAAGTCTGGTCTCTCTCTCTTCCTCTTCTGTAGACATATACCCCTCCTATTTTGTTGGCTGCTATATGTATCTCTGGATTGGGTTCAGCTCCTACCATAGTTGCTGGACCTCACCCCAGGGATGTATGTCTATATAGTAGCTTTTCCCCTATGCCCCACTTTTTAAGCTTACCTCAGTGAACTCATGTTGTAGCTGTCCTTTTGTGCTTGGCTTACTTCACTTAGCATGATTTCCTCCAGTTCTTCCTATGTGGCAATGTGCTTCATTAGTTTAGCACTGCATTTTAGGGATGCATAATACTCCATTGTATGTATGGACCACAGTTCTTTTGATCCATTTGTCTGTTAATGAAACTTTGGGTTATTTCCAACTACTTGCAATTGTGAATTGTGCCATGATGAACATTGGAGCACAAATGTCTGACCGTGGTTTGTTTCTTCTTCTTCTGGGTATATGCCCAGTAGGGGGGTTGCTGGGTTGTATGGTAGCTAGCTCAATTCCCATTTGCTTAGAAATCGATTTCCACAGAGGTCGTACATACCTACAGATCCACCAGCATTGTTTGAGAGTTCTTGTCTGCCCACAGTCCCTCCAACACTTGTTGCTTCCTGAGTTTTTGAATTGGGCTATCTTTGAGGGTATCAATTGTTTTAATTTGCATTTCTCTTATGGCTAATGATTCAGAACATTTTCTGATATGTTTATTGGCCATTCAGAATTCTGCCCCTGTGAAACTTCTGCTCAGGTCCTTTGCCCACCTCCTAAGTGGGCAGTTAGATTTTTTTTCTTATTGTCAGCTTGCAAAGTACTGTAGATTTTAGTAATAAGGTCTTTGTTTGATGTGTCATTGGTAAAGATGTTTTCCCACTCTGTGGGATCTCTTGTTACTCTCTTATTGAATTCTTTTGATGTGCACAGGTGTTTTATCGTCAATATATCCCACTTGTCCATTTGTGACTCCTCTGTATTTGCTTTCTTGCCTATTTCTGATAGCCTATGTATTCCATGTGCCAGGGTTCTCAGGTTGGTCCCAATTCTCTCATTAATGACCCTTTTAGTTTGGGGTTTTACCTCAAGATCTGTGATTGAGCTTCAGTTTATTCTTGCACAAGGAGTGAGGTAAAGGTCTTGCTTCATTTTTCTACCGGTAGATATCCATTTTTCCCAGCACCCCTTATTGAAGAAGGCATCTGCTTCCCATTTGATATGTTATGGGCCTTAACAAAGATCAGTTATCTGTATGCTGATGTTTTTATATCTGGATTTTTCAGCTCTTTTTCATTGATCTGAATATCTGTCGCTATATCACTATCACACTGTTTTGACTACTGTGGTTGTATAACCTGTGTTAAAGTCAAGTAGAGAGAGTCCTCCTACTTTGCTCCTTTTGAGGGGTTCTCTGCTAATTCTGGGCTTCTTCCCTTTCCATATGAAGTTGGTAATCAGTTTTTCCAATTCTTTGAAGAAGGAAGGTGATGAATTAAGGTTGCAGATGGACATTGGGCCTCAACTCAAGTGTTCCTCAACACGAGAATGCTTTGTTCTAATAATCCAGCTTTCTGTGATGCTCACCTTTCAGACAAGGTCATAACTGAAGACAAACTGAGTGCATAAGCAAATGTAGTGGAGAAAGCTGATGGTGCCTGGCTATCAAAAGATCCAGCATCTGGAGTCTTAAAGGCTTGAAAGCAAATAAGCAGCCATCTATCTCACGAGCAACAAAGTCCACAGGGAAGACGCACACCAGCCTGTGTGGTAACAATGTGTCAAAGGGATCAGGTTTCATGCATTAGAGAACTAAAAATTATTTCATTATAAATGAGAAGGAGTACAGATTGGAGATCCAAAGCTCATCAGTAGGTGAAGCAACCTCTCCTTACCAGAAAGGTCGCAGGGAGAAGATGAACCAGTCAGGGTACAGTGTAGCAACAATGAAATAGCAACTTTCCTCTGGTTCTTAAATGCTTCCTCCCACCCCCTATCACGATCCCAATTCCACCTTACAAATACAGTTAGACCAGGATTTGTACACTGGAGCCAGAATCATAGGGAATTCAGGACAGATGATCCCTTTAGGACCAGTGGTAAGAGTAGTGATATACCAGAAGGGTGAAGGGAAGGTGAAGTAGAAAGGGGGAACCAATTGCAGGGATCTACATATACCCCCTTCCCTACATGCAGACAACAGGAAAGTAGGTATACGATACGACAAAATAATGATAATTTGTGACTGATTAAGGGTTCTTGAGGGAGGGAGAATGGGAAAGCAGGGAAATACAAGGAACTGATACCAAGGGCCTAAGTAGAAAGAGGATGCTTTGAGAATGATGATGACAATAAATGGGCAAATGAGGTCATCATACAATTGATGTATGTGTTGATCATGATAAGAGTTGTATGAGTCCTTAATAAAAGGATTTAAAAATAACAAGATGAAGGGAAGGTGGAGTAGTAAGGGGGAACTGATTATAAGGATCTACGTATAACCTCCTCCCTAGGGTAAGGACAACAGGAAAGTGGGTGAAGGGAAACATCAGATGATGTACGATATGACAAACTAATAATTTATAAATTATCAAGGGCTCATGAGGGAAGGGGGAGCAGGGAGGGAAGGGGGAAAGAAAAACTAATACCAAGGACTTTAGTAGAAAGAAAATGTTTTGAGAATGATGGTGGAAACAAATGCACAAATGTGCTATGCATACAATGGATGGATGTTGGGACTGGGATAAGAGTCGTATGATCCCCCAATAAAATGATTTCAAAAAAAGGATAGCTGCCTCTTGAACTCTGGTGGCACAGTTGGCTATTAGTTAGGCTGCTAACCACAAAGTGAGTGTTTCAGATCCGCCAGCTGAATGCATGGTCGAATGCCAAGGCTTTCTGATATGGCAAAGGTTGACAGTCTCAGACACTCACAGGGGCAGTTCTACTCAGTTCTGGGTGGTTGCTATAGAACTAGAAGCATCTCATTGCATGAAGTGAAGTGAAGATACTGCCCTGGACAGGTTCCTCCCTAGATTCCACTAGAAGGACAGAGAAGAAGATAGAAAGGGGATTCCCACTATGGTAGAAGAAGCCAACACTTCTCATTCTGCCAGGAATGTGGCCTGGGGTGGGGTGGGGGCCTCACAGAAGGGAGAGTAGCTGAAAGTGAGTTTAACTGTTGCTTTGCTCAAGAGCTAGAAATATACACAGTGGGCATTCAGTCAATGGCAACCACTATTGTGATACTAAGAGCACACAGATGCCTGATAGGGTGCTCCCTCCACCTGAAGGATGGGAGACAAGTCCCAAATATGCTGACCACACACTCTAGGGTCGAGTTTAGGGAGGAATAAGGGACATGCACTCTGGCTGAGGAATTTCTCTGTGCCAGACACCGGGCTGGTTGCTTCCTCTACATTCCATCTTCATACGCCCCTCCCCCGCCCCAGGCCTGGCCCCAGCCCTTTGTTGAAGCTTTTGCTGAGCAGGGCCGCTCAGCACGGTCTCTGCCTCTCATGAGCACCGGTGAGCATGCATGCATCTGTCAGGGAGCCAATGCCCCAGCTGATTAGCATTTCACACGTATTCTGGTCTTTCTCTTCACGCAGACTTTCAACTCAAGGACAAGGACCATGTCTGTCTCTGTGTGCCAACCAAAGCACACGACTTTATTGATGATACACACAAATGATGGCTCAGGTGGGTGAGGAGAAGTCAATACAATCAACAGAAGGGGTGTGTGCACAGGCTTTTGATGAATAGTCAGCTGGCAAAGAAGAAAGAGTAAATTTCAGAAGAGTTCTATCTAAACAGCAACAAATACACTTGCAGCACGAGCTCCGATAGGCGTCTGCTCTCCACATGCCAGTGCAGCTTGAGCAGGGAGACCACCCCGGCAACAGCATTGCTCTGTGCCACAGTAACAGGATGTTCCTGCCCACAGCTGGCAGCTGCAGGGAGCCCTTCACCGCCAGGAGGAGGCTGGGAGGGAGGGACATGCAATGCACATTGCCTGCAGCCTGCGACTCCACGCTCTGGGGGAGCCTCTGCTGGTCACTGAGAGCGTGTGGTCCCTGATTTGGCAACTGTCACTTCCACCCAGGAGAGTGGTGATTAGCTAAGGCTGGTTCTTCTACAGCACCCACTGCGGAGTCCCTGCATGAGAACACAGAGAGGTGAGCGTGGGTTCACCAAATGGGTTTGGGGAGAATTTGGTCACTTTCTGCTTGGCACGCAG
>PVJH01021193.1:0-39143 GCA_004026705.1 Nesogale talazaci
GCGCACCTCCGTTGCTAGTGGGAAAGTCCGGGCTGGCAGATGAAGATTGCGGGCAGCCTTGTGTTCGGGACAATGGGCAGGACACCGGCCTCTCTAGGCTGTGGCTGGGAGTGGGGCAACCAGGGCTCCTCCTTGGCCTCCAGCCCTGGAGTCCCGGCTCTGCGCCCTGCCTCAGACTCCCTCAGGCTGCCGCCTGCTATAGTTCAGAGTTCCCAGCGGCTGACAGACCCCAGGTCCAGCCCTGACCGTTAATCACGTCCACTCTGCTCTGTCCTTCCACTATTAGACCCTCACCCTCTGGTCTCCAACCTGGACTGCACTTCTGAATGCCAGGCGTTCCTGCCCCCGCCCCCCATACCCCAACACCACCCAGTCCCCTCCAACTCCCTAAGCAGCTTCTCCACTCAAGTCCCCACCAGGCACCCCGACCTAGAGTGGCCGCAGAGCTCTGTGGTCACCCTAGATCTGCCCCCTTTTTCTCTAAATGGCACCTCCACCCAAGCCTCTGGACCCAAACCTGAGGGGCTGTCTCTGATTCCACCGTGTCCTCCCCTAGCCCCCCTCACATCCACGTCATCCAAAACGTCTTGCAGGCTTGAACTCTGAGCAAAGCTGGCCCTCGGCCTGCACCTGCCACCCTGTCATGGAAACCTCCTCCCTGAGTCCAGGTCCCTGCTGCCGAGCCTTCCGGAGCCTCCCCAGCCTCGAACCTCCAGCCCCACCCCAACCCTGGCATGGCTGCCCCTGTGAGCAGAAGAGTAGGAGTACCTCACTGCCAGCCCAAAGCCTCCGCCTGCGTGTCCTGCCCATCCCCTCCCACCTGGCTGCACCTCCACCCCTCTTCTCCGTGGGCTCCTGCCTTGGGCCTTCTAGCCTCGGAACAAACAGCCCTGGTGGGGCAGCAGTTCAAATGCTCCGTTGCCAATCCAAAGCCTGGTTGAATCCGCAGGGGCCATGTGTCAAGACTGACAGCCTTGGAACCCCCAGGGGTAGGGTCACCCTGCCCGCTGAGGGTGCTGGGAGTCAGAGTTGGCTTGGGGTCCACCTTGGGACCCGCTTTAGTCTCCGTGGGATGTGCTTCCCTGCAGCCCTTTGCCAGACTGCCATCTTGCGACAGGGCCTCACCTCAAAGGCCACCTCTGCAGACGCCCAGCGCCTTGGAACGGGACGCTCTGACCTTGGCTTGCCTGTCTGTAAAGTGGGGCCAAAGCCCTCCCTTCCTCCCATGTTAGTAAAACCCAGCTGCTGTCACAGCCATGCCAACCCCCAGCCTCCCCTCCAGTGCCAGAGATGGACTGTGTACAGGACGGGGTTGTCAGTAGCCAACGTTTCAAAAGGAGGTGGCCCAACGTTTCAGGCTGAGGCAGCCCTGGCTCCTCTCAAGCCACCCCATCTTTCTCTTAAGGAATGAATGCACCAATCAATCTTTGGGGGGTGAGGAGAGTTGGGGAAGCGGCAGGGAGCACATAGCCGAAGGCAGGTATGAGACACCTCGGGGGCCGTCCTTCTCACCAGCACCCTCAGTCCCAAGGCCCGGGGGGTGGGGGGTGGGGGGAATCCTCATGGCCAGGCGGCCCTCTTAGGAGTCGAAGGCTCAGCAGGATAAGAAGTCCACCTGACTCATGGTCAGCTCATGAGGGTGCCAGCAAAGCCCGTGTGCGCGCCCCGCCCAAGCAGGGTGGCTCTCCGGGTGTGGGCTCAGAGCTCTGGGCGAATGGTGCTCTCCCAGGCCCTCCTCTCACCCGGACCCAGCGGGCTGCCGCAGGACCCAGCCTCAGAGCTGCCGTTTCCTGAAACCAGGGTACTGGAGTGAGCAGGCGGGAGCTGAGTGGCCCTCAGGCTGACCCAGGCACAGAGGGTGAGGCAAGGGCTTGTTTCCCGCCCCCCCCCCCGTTCCCTGCCCCCCGCAGGTCAGGGACCCCCTCCCTGCCCGAGTACAGCTGGGCAGATTGCACTCAGGTACCTTTTTGCCCTCTACCCACCCCCACCCCCCATCCTCCCCAAGTGTGCAGTGGCTACAGCATCCCCCTGACTCCCAGTGGGTAAGACTCGGGCCCAAACCCAGGACCAGAGGCCCAGCAAGTGTTTAATGACTAGCCCACCAGGCACAGCCCTCCCTCCTTGACTTTGAACTTGGCTGTGAGGGACAGTGCCAAGAGGAGCAGGACGGGCATCCAGCCCTGCCTGGTATCAGTAGGTCCAAGTTCATTTACCAGCTCAAGGCTGAAACCTGCGGCTGAAGGCCGGGTTTTCAAACCCCCACTGGTCTGCCTCTGTGGCTGGGAGGGTAGCTGTGTTCCTGTGTGTTCCCAGGAACTCAGTGCCGGTGAGCAGGGACGCTATAGAAACAGCCCCCAGCTGAGCCCTGGTGGCGTAAGTGGTTGAGTGTGGGACTACAGCTCGCAGGCTTGGTGGTTCAAATCCAGCGGCAGCTCTCAGAGCAGCACTGGGTGGCGCCCAGAGGCAGTGATGCCCACACACACACACACAAAATTACTGATACATTCTAGAAACAGTCGCCAGCTGTGTCTGTCAGTCGGGAGAAGTAGCACCAGCTCAGTCAGGGGCCCCCAGCCAGACTGCCTCCTGCTTGGCTGAGAGGGCATACGTGACATCCCTCCCCATAGGCCCCCACAGACAGCTGAGGAGCCAGGGGAAGCCTCATGCTGTGAGCAAGACCCAGTCCTCTGACAATCCCTCCCCAATGCAGGGTGCCGGGGCTCAGTGGGAGGGCACCAGTTCAGCCGGCCTTTTCATTATGAACACACCAACGCGGGGGGTTCTCATGAGGGTCTGGGAGTTGGGTGGGAGGTTCGTGGGGGGGGGATCCATGATCTGTGGGTCAGGGGTCAGAGGTAGTTCCCCTTGGCAAGGTTAGCGCCCCAGAGATAGCAGGGAGAATGTCAACTGGGAATCGGGCAGACTCAAGCTCAAATTCTGCCTGTCGCTTACACACCAGGGCATCTGCAATGGGTCACCATTAAAATTGGGATGCTGCTGTCCACCTCCCAGGGCAGAGGGAAGGGTTCCAAAAGACAGGACCTGAGGACATGTCTTCTGAGAGCCATTCCCCTGGGTAGTCTGGGTTGACTAGTGAAGCAAGCCCAGAGACACTCACATGTGTGTAAGAAAGAGTTGTGTATAAAGAGTGATTGTATTTTAAGAAAATAACCCATAAGTCTGCTATTAGCCCATATGTCCAGTACTAGTCTGTAAATTGCTCTTCAGACTCATGCAGCACATGCATTGACAGGAAGATCACAGGCCAGTGGGCGGAAAGTCTTGTGGATCCAGTGGAAGGGGAAGCATCGCAGTGCTGGCGTGGGTCTCCACCACCTCTCGGACTCTGGCTCCTTTAGTGCATCCCCATATGGCTTGTCAACAGAAATGACCAGCAGAAAATATGTTCTGAATCCAGGGAGTTCCCAGAATCCTCAGAAGAAGGCCATACAGAGGTCTCATTGGCTATGACCTGATTGCTAGGCTAGACTCCACCCCTTTTTTGAGTTGACAGTAGATTATGTGACTGCCACACCTGGCCATCCCCATGCTTGGTTGGATGGGACCATTGGCCTGCTACCTCCTCCATACACGCTCCCAGCAGTCAGGATGCCGACATGCTGAGGCAGCCTTCTTGACTTACAGGGACAGTTTGGAGGTCTCTACACCCTATCCCATTACCGCCCAGCCCCCACCCCAGTCTTGACCACAGCCCAGCTTCTCCAGCAGCCACCTTGCAGCACCCCCAGACTCCAGTTCAGCAGTTCTCAACCTGTGGAACGTAACCCCTTTGGGGGTCGAACAGCCCTTTCACGGGGGTCACCTGATTCATCACAGTAGCAAAATTAGCTATGACGTGGAAGTGAAAATAATGTTATGATTTGGGGTTTCACCACAACATGAGGAACTGTATTAAAGAGACGCGGTATTAGGAAGTTTGAGAACCCACTGCTCTAGCTCCTTGGCTCACAGCAGAATCCCTGCCTGCCCCTCCCCTCCCCTGCCCTGATACTCTTCCCTTGTTCTACTGCACTCCTGCAGTGCCCACTCTGTCTCCACACCCACTTGTGTCCCAGCTCAGCCAGGTGTCCCCACAGTTTCCTCCCGCCGCCCTGGATTGTCTCTGCCTCCAGCTGTGAGCTTCTTACAAGTCTAGGCTTTATGACAGTTCAGGGGAGACACACACACACACCCGCCCCCAATGGGCAGCCACCGCCCGGCTCCAGCTGACCACAGTCCTGCAGAAACATGGGACCATCGAGACTCCTTTGTCAAAAGAAATAGAAATTGTATGGGAAAGTTTCTCGTTTGTTTGTTTATCACTGCCCTCTAGTGGGAGTAGGAGGCCCAGCCTTGCTCCTGGAGAGCTGCTGCTGGATTTGAACCATCAAGCCAGTGGCCACAGTCCCGTACTCAACCACTACGCCACCGGGGCTCAGGCATGAAAGTTTCTTAATGTTAGAAAAACCTGAGGTGCTCAGGGTGTCTGGGGAGCGTGTGTGTATGTGCATGCGTGCGTGTGAGGCAGAGGTGGCCCAGTAGACCACCCACCCCATCTTCCCACATCCCTCCTTTACTTTAGAACCTGGGCATGCACTGATTTTACCCCCAGGGGCCCTTGGGCATTCTCTATAGCCAGCTTTGGTGTCACATTAGGAGCAGTAGTACTACTGGTGGGTAGTAAGAAGGGGTAGGGACCTGGCTGAGGATCCTACAATGCACAAGCCATCCTATAAAACAGAATAAGCTGACCCCAGAGGCAGGGGCTTATGAGCAGAGAGGGGGAAGCGGCTGCCCAGTCAGAAACTACATTTCCCAGCCTCCTTTGCAGCTAGGTGGAATCATGTGGTGTGTTCTCACCAATGGGATCTGAATGGAAGTGATGCCTTCAGGCGAGCTTCATTGGGGAGCTGCTACCCGGCTGGGGTGTGGAGTGCTCCCTCGTGGAGGGCCGGCCCGTGGAGGGGGCCCTCAGGTCTGAAGTGGGTGCTCACTGAGGGAGTGACAACCAAGAACGCGAGACAAAAAGATGTCTGAATTGTTAAGTGGAAATCGGATCGCCCTCTGAACCTTCCTGAAGTGACCAGATTTTAAGCGGGACACCATTGACTTGGGGGGGAGGCGGGGAGGGACTGGTAGGGTTCTTGATTAAAACTTTGGTCTAGAGTTGAGCCCCGGTGGCGTAGTGGTTGAGTGCAGGACTGCAGCCCACGGGCTTGGCGGTTCAAATCCAGTAGCTGCTCTCCAGGAGCAAGGCTGAGTAGCTCCCACGACCACCAGAGGGCAGTGATGCCCCTCCTCCCCCCCCCAAAAAAAAAAAAAAAACTTTGGTCTATATGGAGCAACAAAAATGTTCATAGAATGCAAAAATAGTATTGTAATATATTTAATTTTAAAACACTGCGGGATGTGGTTAAATTGTTAAAAAGCAGGACTTCTGGTCACCTTCCTTCACCCAAGTCACAAATTTTAGAAATATCTGGCAGCAGAGGCACAAGATGGAAAGAGCCTGGGCCGCCTCCTCGCCGGCTAGAGGGCCTGGCACTGGACTGGTGTTGATCACACCAACGTACTGACCTTTCTGGTAGTGACCTGCCAAGTGACCTCTGGGGATGAAGAGGATTTGTCTCATCTCTGTCTCTCCTCCCTGAGGACCTTGAGGACAGCAGACGCCTGCACTCTGATCCCTACTGTCCGTCCTTAGCTTCCAGGCCCGAGCCAAGTGTTTTGATAGACGGGTGGGACTCCTGCCTCTAAGAGGACTCAGAGCTGCCAGTAGTTACCACAAAGGGTGACGAGTGACCCGGGCCTGCGCACGAGCTGGGCCCCGCCGCGGGAGGGAGGAGTGGGGACCACTGTGTGGAGGGGCAGGTGCTCGGCCTCACCGGTGCCTGGCTGTCGTAGGGGCAGGAAGACCTCCTTGTCACTCAACGGTTCCTAAGAGTTCAGACTGTGCTAGACAGTGCCAGGCAGTTACATAATCTCGCATCAACTGGAAGGTGAAGGGGTGGAGTTGGGCCTGTTCATCAGGTCACAGCTTGATGGTACCTCCTGGGGGGGGCGTGGCCTTCTCAGAAGGCGGCTCCTGGGAACCTCCCTCTCTCTCTGCCTTCATCTTCCTGCTGAGGAGTCCCGTGGAGAGGGGCCATCCTGAGGTCTGCGTGAGGCCTGGGGCGGCATCCACTGCCATTGGATCCACAAGACTTTGCACCTACCGTCCTGTGATCATTGCATGTGGCTTCATGGGTCTGACGAAAGATTTATGGACTGGAATTGGATTTCTGGACTACCATCGGGCTTAGGGACTTGAGTGGAACTGGGCTGGGATGTTTTCCTTATATACAATTAATTCTGGATATAAAGTTCTTTCTTACACAAAGATGAGAGTCTCTGGATTTGTTTCTCTACTCAACCTGGCCTAACACAGAGGGTCAGAAAAGTTAAATAACTTGATTCAAATGGCACAGATACCAAGAAAGGGATGGTGCGGAGATTTAAATCCCTACCTCACAGCCCATGCTGATTATCCCTGTCAAGGCATCCCAAGCTGCATGGGCCATTTGTATCCTCTGTGCATTTGGTGCTGCAGCACCTCCTTGGGGGGCAAGTTCTAAACCCAGGGCTTTCATTCCCCCAGCAGCGATCCTCCTTAGTGCACGAGGCATGAGAATTGGGGAATCTGCTTTCGGCTGCCTCCCTCATTAGGGAGCGGCTTCTATGC
This sequence comes from Nesogale talazaci, assembly GCA_004026705.1. Taxonomy (NCBI): domain Eukaryota; kingdom Metazoa; phylum Chordata; class Mammalia; order Afrosoricida; family Tenrecidae; genus Nesogale; species Nesogale talazaci. The sequence goes on from PVJH01021193.1 coordinate 6,722, forward strand.
CGTCTCCCAGAGCGGTCAAGGCTCAGTCGCCCACAATGCGAGCAACACAACGATAGCTTTGACAGCTGTTGGAACAATACGTTCTTTCAGCTGCCTTCCCTGCCCTGTCTCCCTTCCTCACTCCCCAACTTCACTGGGTCCCTTTCAAATCCTGCCTGGGTACCCGGGGGAAACCTCCGCGCAGGCTGCTTCCCACACCCGCACAGTAGAAGTTGGATCGACACTTTGGAGGTTTTAAAAACCGGCTTCTTAACGGCGTGACTTTAAAGAAACCTTCCAGGCCCTGAGAGCAGAAGGGCCGCATCAGGGCCAGAGGTGGTGTGACAATGGCGGCGGGAAGCACGGTGCTGGGCCGGGTCTGCAACGGGCCGGCTCCCTGTCCCGGCACTACCGTCCTTTCTGTCATCGTTTACCAGCCCGGTCTGGCTGTGCTTCCCTTTTTGCCAGGGCTTCTGGGAAGCTCAGAGAGGACTTTTCCTGCCGGGTTGCCCTTTCCCTTCCGAAGGGTCTCCCACTTCCTATCGATTTTTCAACTGTCCGAACTGGCATTTAACTGGTGCCGGTGCTGGCCGCCTGAGGACTTGGTTGGCTGGTGGTTGGGCAGGTAGGTCAAGGCTGTCACGGAGTGCCAGGAAGACAGATCTGGATTCGAAGCCCAGCCTCACGACTCAGCTAAAGCGAAGTCACGTGGGCAGCAGCCTCACCAGCCACACACTGGGTCTCCCGTCCATACTGTGGATGGGGCGGGTCTGCTTCCTGGGGAAGAGCTGGTAAGATGAGGACAGAGTTTCAAGCCTACAGCCCGCCCTGCAGGGGACTGTGGCGGTCAAGGCCAAGCACCGCACCTGCCGTGTGCTCACCCTTAGTGAAAATACGCCACGTAGCTGCAGCGGGTGCTCAGCCTCGGGAGCGGAGAGGCTGGGGGGACTTCCGTGCCGGCTCTGCTGTGGATTTCATAGCACAGGGATGCTTCGTGACTCCCCATCGCACCCCACACGCTGGGGGGCTCCCATTTTACAGATCAGGACGCGGAGCCGCCGAGCGAGACGCACAGCAAAGGCTCTAGGCCGCCCTGAGATGCCAGCCCCTCCCTGCGGGGCCCATAGAAATGGACTTATTTCAGTCTGTTCCTCACTGACCACAAAGACTCTGCTCTGTCCTCAGAAATATTTGGAAAGTTTTATTTAAATGTTTTGAGTTCCCTTTTAACCAACACCAAAAAAGAGAATTTTTTTTTTTTTTTTTTTGCCATCCCAAACAGGAGAGCCGCTTCAGTGAGGAGCTGGCTTGTGTGCTCGGAGCTGGGACGTGTCGGTCTGCCAGCTCGGGCCACCCTGGGATTGGGGGCCAGTCTCGAGAACTGACTTCCTGGGCACCCCGAATGGCCTTGGAATGAGTTAGGGAGCAGACTTCTTCTCGGGAGAGGGACTTGGTCTCCCCTGTAGCGGGGCTGGGCTTGCAGGCAGGGACAGAAGCATAGTAGGACATTGGTGGGTTCTGGGGGCGGGGAGGGGGACAGGCAGTCGGAGGGGAGGGGCTCAGATCTGGAATGTTCCATAGAGGCACTAGGGCCTCCAGGTCTAGAGAAGTATGTTTGCTAGAAAAATAAGATGCTTTGAGAATTCTGCAGTCTGTACTTGCTGTCTGTATACTCAAAGAAACCCACCCTGTTGGCAGAGGGAGCAGAGCCGGGGGGTGGATGGGTGGATGGGTGGGGGGCCGGAGCGATCCGGCCTGGTATTGCAGAGGTTGGCCAGGCTGTGGCAGGCTTTGGTTTCCTGGGCCCCCTCTGAGGCAGCTGCGGAGGCTGCCCAAGCCTCTCCACCCCTGGGGGTGAGGGCTGCCAGGCAGGAGGGCAGTGCAGGGAGAGGGAGGTGGACATGTTTCGTGGGCTGGTGTGTGTGCCCAGGCCTCGGGGCCTCAGAACAAGGTGCTCATGGGGAGCAGGGCCAGCAGGAGCAGCAGGGGGCCCGGCGAGGGGCCGTCCACCGAGTTGTCGGGGGCACAGTGGTCGCGGTTGGCACCGATGCAGGCGGCATAGGCCATCACGTGGGGGATGTAGTTCTGCTCGTGGACACCGTGGAGCAGGTGGGCCATGGGGCCCTTGGCGAAGACGGCCACGTCCTCCCCGCCGTGGGTCTCATGACGCAGAGGCACGGCCGACTGGGCCTGGTAGTTGTTGTGTGCTGTGGACCAGAAGAAGCACTTACTAAAGGGGTGCCAGGCGGCGGGGGGTGCGGCTACCTGTGCTCAGATCTAGCCCCGTGCCTGCCATGCCACGCTTCATAAACAGGAAACGGAGGCTCGGCGGCTTCCATTTGTTAAAGCCACGGGCTTTGAACCCAAGTGGGTCCTTAAGTCAGAGGCTTGCACTTACCCCCGCAACCCCAACACCCCCCTAAAGAAGATCCCCTTGGATCTTTGGATTCACAAAGATCCAAGGCTTCTAAGGGACGGGTTGGCAGCTCCAGTTGGTCCAGAAGAAGGGTTGGGACCTTTACTTGCCCAAGGTCAGCCCTGCAGACCCCACAGGACTCGAGGCCATCGACTCTGACACACATGGGATTGCCTCTGTGGTCTCTGGAGGTTGGCGGCTTGTTGGGGTGGGCAGGGCAGGGTCACAGGAAGGATCGGGGTGTGCCTCTTGGCCTGGCCTAAGACCCCCAGCAGTCCCGGGGAGCAGCGAGGACAAAGAAATACGCCCTTGTCTTCGCATATTTGGGAAACGTCGCTGAATACTCCGTAGCCAGCACCACGGACAGAGTAACATTTAGGGCCTCTGCCTAGGGCAGATGCCAAGTGAGTTCTCCATGGCCGTCTCAGGCTCCAGACAATATGCGGAGGCAGAAGCCTTGTAAAGAGGAACCTGAGGGCAGCTTACACACCCAAAGTCTCACGGCTGCTACCTTGTCGAGCCGGGGTCCGAATCTGATGTTTCGCCTCTGCTGAGACCCCTGGCCTCCCCCCAAAGCCTGAACGCTGCTCCAAGTGCCCCCCGGGGCCAAGAGTGTCCCCTCCCAGCCCTGGCCCCGGCCGCCTCACCGTAGTCCACCATGGAGACGTTCTCTCGCTCCCCGCCCACCACTTTGTAGCCGGGCCCGTTGCCGTACAGGATGGAAGTGAAGGGCTTCTTGTCGGTGTCACTCAACATGGGAGCCAGGCCTGCATGGGACAGAGGAGTCCTGGGGTCATGTTGGAGCACCAGGAGCCCACCCCTGGCCCCAACCACTTGGAAACCCGATTTCTCTCTAACCAGGCCCCCCGCCCCCAAGTCCTCTTTGTCCCCTCTCCCGGCCACCCCCCTCACCATAACTCCCTCCTGCCATCCTCTCTGGTTTCCGCTGTGTGTGATCCTCGTCTGCTCCTTCTTCTGTCCAATCCTGGCCATCCATTCATCTCCCACAGAGCCTTCTCCCCTCCCACCTGTCCAGCCACCCAACCCACCCAACTTCTCGTCCTCTGTTCTGCCACCAGGAACCTGGCTTCCCTGCCCAGAGCCCACGGAATTTCTGCCATGTGCCAGGCCCTGGGCTTGCTGGCTCTCCCCCCACGCTCCTGCTCCGGGTGGGCACCCGGGAGACCGTAAGCGAGCCCCATGCCCTCGCCCATGGAGGCCTACCTACCAAAGATGGAGTTGCCCCGGGGCGTGTAACCACCAAAAGTGAAGACATGGGAATGGTCAGCCGTGACCACGGTCAGCGTGTCCTTCAGAGAGGTCATGGTCCCTGCCAGCCCTATGGCCTGGTCCATCTCCACCGCCTCGTGCAGGGCCTGCTTGGCTTTGCCCTCATGATGTCCGTGGTCAATTCTGCCTCCTTGGGATATCAAGACAAAATCTTTGAGTGAGGAGAGAGGTCGGGGTGCGGCAGGGGGCAGGATCCATTCGCACCCCCACCCTTCCTCCCTCTCCAGCCCAAGCAGTCTTTCTTGGGTAGAGATGAGCAGTCCCCTTCCTTGGGCCCCTACTGTGTTCCAGAGATCACAATCGGTCTTTCCTGTCACCCCTGGACCTTTCCAGGCGTCCAGAGGACATGACTCTTGACCACAGTCACCCATATGGAAAGTGTCAAACCAAGATCTGAAGCAAACCCCCCTCACTCCCCACCGAAAAGTGTGGGCTTTCCCTCAGACTCCTTTTCTCCCAGGTTGGCTTCTTCAGCTACCTGAGGAGCTGCAGACAGTTTGAGGGTCACAGGGAAGGGGAGTGGGCACGGCTGAGCACCTACTGCGTGCCAGGCATGCCACACTGATGTCTCCTTCGCCATAGTCCTGGGCAGAGGTGGGCACCATCGGCCCCACAGAAAGAGGGAGCCACCGAGCCCCAGAGCCAGGAAAGGACTCGTGCCCAAGCTCCTGCTTCTCTGCCCCTGCCAGGAGCGTGTGCCTCTAAGCATAAAGACAAGGGGCTGCTCCCGCAGAGGCCAGGGAAGCCATGGCCAGCCCTGGATGAGCGCAGGCCTGCCGGGCGGTCCTGGAGCCTAGCTGCCTTCTCCTCCTGCCAGCCCGAGCCGGCACCGCTCTGGCCTGGAAGCCTGGCAGGGTGGGTCCGTGTTCCCTTTGTTGTGGTCAGGGAGTCCTTGGCCTGGAGGGTCCAGCTCTGGCCCTGCTTACAAAACGGGTCACTCCCCAGGGAGCCTGTGCCTCACCACAGCTGGTTCCTGGCGTCAGAGGCCTGCTCGAAGACACCATGAGACCGCCGAGCTAGAGCGGGAAGCCCGGGGTTTGGCACAAAAGCAGCCAAGCCAGGCTGGCAGCCACGAGTCTCTGGAGGGTGGAGGTATGTGTGTGTGCATGTGTAACTGTCTGTGCACACGCGTGTGACTGTGTGTGTGTACATGTGGATCCCCTGAGGTGACATCAGGAACCACCAAGGAGGACATAGATTTCAGACACGTCGTCACAACCTCCCTGCTCTCTGTGTAGCCCTTCTGAGGAGCTGCATGGAAACATGCAGGTTTTAGTCTGCTGCTGGGCCCGTTCCCAGGCTCACAGGCCTCTGGGAGTGTCAGCCGCGCTTGACAGAAATGTTCTGGTCAAAACTGTGCAGCCAGTGGCAGCTTCACTAGGAGGAAAACCCGTCTTCCTCTGGGTCTCCAGGCAGCCGGGGGACTCCTGTGCATGCTTGGCTCAGCACCCAGCCCTAGAAAACGTGCATTACCCCACCCCACCTCCACCCCCAGTCAGGCCTGGGAGGCTGAGCTGGTAAAGCAAGCAGCTGCCTCACCCCTTAGAAGGCTCCTCATCTGCGGAGGCCCCCGTGCCCTCTCCATCACCCCCCGGAACGCACAGTCCAACCATGGAGGCTCTCAGAGGAAGGCTCTCCCGGAGCCCATGTGGGGGCAGTTCTCCCCAGGGCTGGGTGCACCCCCCCACTCTGTCCCGCCCCCCCCGCCCCCCCAGCCCAGAGCTCCTTTCTCAGCCTCCCTGTGACCAACACGCGCTTTCTACCTTCCACCAGCAAGAAGAAGCCTTTGGGGTTTTTCTGCAGGATCCTGATGGCCATCTCCACCATCTCGGAGAGGGACGGGTCCGTCACGTTGTTCCTGTTCAGCTCGTACTGCATGTCCCCCGGCTCAAAGAGACCTGAGGAGGGCAGGGGGCACTGGAGGATGAGGGGCCACTACCCTCCTTCAAAGACCCCTGATGCAGCTGCAGTCTCCCACATTCCCCAGTGGCCAGGAGGGTGAGGGTGCAGGGGGCACGCGGCAGGAAGCGCCTCTGGCGGCCCTGGGGCCCATGCTGGGGTCTGCATGAAGCGCTGCGCCCATGAGCTCCCACAGCCGCCGCCGCCGGCGGCATGGCAGAGAGCAAGGCTCAGTGGATGTCCACAAACCCAGCCCACACTCACCACCCTGGAGTCAACACGGACTCACAGCGATGCCTGCGGAGTTCTGACCTGTAACTGTGCACGGGAACAGAAAGTCCAGGCTCCCCCAGGGAGTTGCTGGCGGTTTCAAACTGCCGACCCCAGGGATTGCAGCCCAGCTCGTCACCCCTACACCACCCGGCCTCCGCCAGCCACTTGCTGGTTCAACAGGAAGTGGCAGAGTGGGGTTCTGATGTAGTAGCCTCTCTCCGGCCCGAGGGACCAGGACAAGGTGCCGTGGCCCTAAGACAAAGGACTGTGCCCAGACTCGGTGGGCACACCTGTCTGTGTGCTGACAGGCTAGTCCAGTCCATGAAAGCGCAGAGGCCTGGAGGATCACGAGGGTGGGGTGCGGGGGGGTCTCTGTCCTTTCTGCTCAGAAGCGGTTTTTCTGACTTGTGAAATGGGGAGTGCCAGCTAGGGTGTGGTTTCCAAGTAGGGGACCTCGCTGATGGCCCGTGAGGGTGGGGTTGCCCTTCAACTTGACCTTGCAGGTATTGCTGTCTCCTAGCATTCCTGCCCACACTCAGCAGGACAAACCTGTGGGCTGAATCACATGCCCCCCTCCCCCGAGGATGTCGGAATGCTGACCCCTCACCCTATGAGCCTACGCAATGTTGAGACCCCAAGTGGACAGATTAGACACAGAGACCAGTGAGTCCAGAGAGGGGTACACAGGCCACCTGGAGACTGACGCAGAATCAAGGCATGTCCGGAAGCGGAAAGAGCTCTTCCTTCAGAGATGAGAGAGAGAGAGAGAGAGAGAGAGAGAGAGAGAGAGAGAGTTCTACTGGAGCCCTGGCCTGACACTTCTAGCCTCCTAAAAAGGGGGACTGGTGGCACAGTGGTCCCCTGTTGGACCGCTGATGGCAAAGTCAGCGGTTTGAAACCACCAGCCTCTCCAAGGGAGAAAACTGAGACTTTCTACTCCCCTAAAAGATCACTGTTTCTGAAATCCACACGGACAGTTTGGCCCTGTCCTCTGGGGTCTCTGCGACAGAGAATGTGGTTTGCTGAGCCTTCTAGACTGTGAGAGACTCCATCTCTGTCTTCAGAACCAGCCACTTGGAATAGTCCTCTTACAGCATCAGGGGAAGCCAGAACAAGGTGTGAGGAATAGAGCACTGTGGACGTGGCTACCTGGGGCGGTGTGTGGCTTCCAAGGCCGGGACACAACGTTCCCACTGCTGAGCGGGACCTCTTGGTTGTGAAGACTCTTTGGCAGTGGTGGAGAAATGCTTCCAACTTCCGGGAGCAGAGTTGAGGGCAGCAGAAAGGGCAACTTGCTGGTCACTAGAGAGAGCCATCTTCCGAGGGGATCCACTAGCCCCACTCAAGCTTTCAGACGACTCAGCCTCAGGTGAGACCCCGAGGTAAAGCCACACAGCCAGCCCGCCTCCAGGTTCCCGATGCAAAGAAACGGCACGAGGTCACGCAAAACCCTCCAAACTCCACCATGGTGCCAGTGCCGACCATAGGCACCGTGCAGGGGTAGGGTAGAGAACTGCCCCTGTGAGTTTCCAAGGCTGAAACTATTTACAGGAGTAGGAAGCCCCACCTTGCACCCGTGGAGTTGGCTGGAGGTTTGAACTGCCGACCTTGAGAATCACAGCCCAGCGAGCAAGCACTGAACCACGGGGGCTCCGCGGTGCATGAGGGAGTCGTGACGTTTCTCCACCCCTCGTCTCACGTGGCTGTGAAGCAGGGCCACCTCGAGGGGACACCTTTCAACAGAGCTTCTAGCCTACGCCGGGTGGAGAGGAGGAAGGGCCCGGCAAACTCGATGGCCAGTGAAGATCTCACGAAGATCAGAGGAACGCTGTCTGACACAGCGTCGGAAGATGAACCCAAAATAAATGCAGGAAGAGCTGCTTCCCGAAAGGAGAGTTGAGGTGGATGGAGGAAGCTTCCCAAACCCCCACTGCTGCTCGGGCCTGACTCAAGAGGAGAAGCAGCAGCTACCAGCATCTCTCAAGCATCAGCACTGAGCCCTGGTGGCCTAGAGGTAGTTTGCGGGACTGCGGCCCACAGGGTTGACAGTTCAAATCCAGCAGCAGCTCTCCAGGAGCAAGGCTGGGCTTCCTACTCCCACCAGAGCAGTGATGCCACACACACACACAAAGAAGAAACAGACATCCTCCAGACATCCTCCTCCTACTCCCACCACCGGAGAGCAGTGATGCCCCCCCCCCCCAAAAAAATGTATGAAGCATGACTCCAGGAAGTTGGAAAGCATAAACAATGACATGGAACTCATAGAGATCAATATTCTAAGTGTGAGTGAGCTGAAATGGGCTGGCACTGCCATTTTTTTTTTTGTGGGCGTCACTGCCTTTGGTGGTCGTGGGCGCTGCCCAGTGCTGCTCCTGAGAGCTGCCACTGGACTTGAACCGCCAAGCCCGCGGGCCGCAGTCCCGCCCTCAACCTCTTACACCACCAGGGCTCAGCCCGGCACTGCCATTTTGAATCAGACAATCATATGGTCTACTAGGAAGACCAAATTAAAAAGAAATAGCATCATAATCATTATCAAAAACAACACTTCAAGACCTATCCTGAAATATAATGCCATGCGTGAGAGTATAATATTCACTTCTTACATGTAAGACCAATCAACATGACTACTATTAAAATGTATGCACTACCAACAACCACAAAGGCAAAGAAACGAAAGATTTTTAAACAGCTGTAGTTTGAAATTGATTGCACATGCCATCCAGATGCATTAATAATTACTGGTGATTGGAGTGTGAAAGTTGGAAACACAGACGAAGGATAGGTAGTTGGAAAATAAGGCTTTGGTGATAGAAATGATGCTGGTGATTACATAATATTATTTTGCAAGTTCAAAGGCTTATTCATTGGGAATGCATTTTTTTTTTCAACAATAGAAATGGTGACTCTAGGGGCTGAGTCCCGGTGACATAGGGGTTGTGTGCAGGACTGCGGCCCACAGGGTTGGTGGTTCAAATCCAGCAGCAGCTCTCTAGGAGCAAGGCTGGGCCTCCTACTCCCACCAAGGCAGTGATGTCCCCCCCCTCCCCAAAGAAGAAATGATGACTCTATACATAGCCCATACCAGATGTCATATATAGGAATCTACTTCTGTGGGAAAAATCCATGGAGCGCAATACCATCACTCAGAACAAAGCCAGGGGCCAATGCCAGAACAGACATCTGTTGCTTATAAGCAGGCTTCATGTGAAATTAAGGAAAATGAAAACAAGTCCATGAGAGACAATGTATGACCTTGTGTATATCCCCACCTGAATTTAGAGCCCATCTCAAGAATAGGTTCGCTGCATTAAACACTAATGACCAAAGATCAGATTCATTGTAGGCTGACATCAAGGATACCATACATGAAGAAAGCAAAAGGTCATTAAAGAACAAAAAGCAGGATATAAACAAAAGACCAAAGTGGATGTCAGAAGAGACGCTGATATTGGTTCTTGACCATTAAAAAGTTAAAGAGAATAAAAGACCTGATGAAGTCAAGTAGCTGAACAAGCTGAACAGAAGACTTCAAAAGCTGCTGGAGAAGACAAGGTAGAATGTGATCGTGAAATGTGCAAAGACCTGGAGTTTAAAAACCAACGGAGAAGAACACCCTCAGCATTTCCCAAGCTGAAAAATATCGAAGCCTCAAGTTTCAATATCAAATAATTCTACAGTCGAAGATCTGAAAGGTCCCTGGTTTGTTCCCAGGTTTCGGCACCAAAATAAATAAATAAATCTACAGGCAAAATATTGAATAATGTAGGACATATCAAAAGAAGATGGAAGGAATACACAGTCACTATATCAAAGAGAATTAGTCAATGCTCAGCTACTTTAGGAGGTAACATATGATCAATAACTGAGGGCAATTTTACCCATGGAGATTATTAATAATAGTCCCCAATAAAATGATGATCATGTTTCTTTTTTGGGGGGGGACATCACTGCCCATTGGTGGGGGTGAGAGGCCTAGCCTTGCTCCTAGAAAGCTGCTGTTGGATTTGAACTGCCAAGCCAGTGGGCCGCAGTCCCACACTCAACCACTACGCCACTGGAGCTCAGCCCGATGATCATGTTTCTAAAGTGAACCAGGGACCTCCATAAACTGACACGCAAGGAAGGGATTCGGAGCTTGCATTTAGTTGTAAGGCCTAATCTAAGAGCAATTAGTTCTTATGACATGACCCTTCTCAGAATTTATCCTCATGAAGAGATCACTGAAGATGCAGGTGCTACAGCAAAGTGTGGTGAAGAAACTAGATGGTGCCTGGCTATCAGAAAGAATAGTTTCTGAGGCCTTAAAGGCTTGTCGTAAAACAAGCGACCATCGGCAGTATCAGCTAAATTCATATGGAAGTAGTACACTTGCCTTTGTGATCCAAAGACTGTAAATAATAAAATACAGAGAAGCTGACACCAAAGGCTCAATAGAAAATAAATGTCTAGAAAATTATAATGGGCTGAGCCCCGGTGGCATAGTGGTTGTGTGCGACCCTCTGGGTTGGCAGTTCAAATCCAGTAGCAGCTCTCCAGGAGCAAGGCTGGGCCTCCTACTCCCACCAGGGGGTAGTTATGCGCCCCCTCAAAAAAAAGAAAGAAAATGATAATGGCAGCATATGTACAAATGTGCATGATACGATTGATGTATGGCAATAAAATTGCGTAAAAAAACACTTTAGGCTAAACATTTTTAAGAAATAGTAATTTAAAGGATTATTCAATTCTAAAATAATCATAATAATAAGATCCAAGATTGGAGGAGGGGATTGTATTAGAGCTCGAACTCTGAGTGCCTAGTTTTCAGAAGGCGATAAATGACAATGAAAACCCAAAACCCATTTGCATAATCTCCACATGAATTAAGCCTTCTGATTAATGTAGATGTAGTAAAATTTAACATCTTATCATTTGTTCTCTCTTTTGTTCTCCATTCAAAATTTGTTCTAGTTTCCCCCTCCCCCATTTTTTTGGATTGAAGTTTTTCTTTGTTTTATCTTTATATTTATTTTTATGATATGATTTTCTTTATATGAACTCCAAGATAGTAAATCTATAGAGACAGTAGCTGGATTAGCAGCTTCTTAGGGTTATGGCAGGGGTGGTTGGGGGAAAACAGGGAACTAATGAGTATAAGAATGAAGAGGGCCGAGCCCTGGTGGCGCAGTGGTTGTGTGAAGGATTACGACCCACAGGGTTGGTGGTTCAAATCCAGCAGCAGCTCTCCAGGAGTAAGGCTGGGCTTTCTACTCCCACCAGGGCAATGATTCCTCCCACCCCACCCCACCCCCCAAAAAAAAAAGAATGAAGAAATGTTTAAAAAACATTTGCACTAGTACCTTGACAGGGACCAGTCAGTACTTCAAACTGGACTTAGAAGACGTGGAATGAGAGAGCCTGCTAATGATCCTGGTTCACAGCTGAGAATGCCTGAAAGATGTGTGCTTGTGTCCTGTTGGCTATGCCCAGGCATTTGGCCTGGGCATCTGATTCTGTGGATCGTGTATTATGGATAACATTGCAAAAATTGAGAAGTGCATGCTTATCACGTTCCTTTGGATGGAAGCTGTCCATAGACCAAGAGTCATTCGACTGAAGAGAACAAAGGGATCGTGGGTAGCATCGGGTGAGGAAGGTGTGAGTCGGGGTTACACCACTTCACCAGACTCATTCGATCTGTGTGCTGCGCGACCCCCCTGAGAATGCTCGCTTGCTGAAAACGAAGCCGACGGGAAGTGCTTCCTAAGGACGATCACAGACCACCCGCCCTCCCACGTGGAGCACGCCTCCGCCCAAGGGAGACACACATCACAACTATACCGATGAGCAACACCACGGGAAGAAAGAAACCAAAGACCGGGGTGCGTTTGCTTGCATCGACGCCCACGGAAGCGGTGGTCAAGAGGTCACGTGACAGGGTCAGTTGGATACATCTCCGGTAAAAGACCGGCGGAAAATGTGAAAAGGCAAAGATGTCATCGTGGAGGGGCACCGGATCTAAATCAGGCGATTTTCCCTTAGTTGCGCGTACATGTGAACACGGAAGAATGGGAGCAGAGGACCAATGCCTTTGCATTGTGGTGTTGGCAGAGACTAGCGACTCTGTCCTAGGATGCCAGGCCTTCCAAGCAGTCGAGCCAGACTGCTCCTCAGAAGAGAGGATGTCAAGACTTGAGCAAATCCTATCCAAGGAGCAGAGTCTTGGAAGCGTGTCACTCATCTGTAACATGAGAGCAAAGGCAGGGTCCCACATCAAGATCGTCCTGAGGGTCGCCCAAGACCAGAACCGCGATGAAATAGATGGACACGGTGGCTACAACCACGGAGTTGTTGTGTGAAAAGGGCACAGGATGGGCCAGAGCCTCCTTCTGGTGAGCACAAGGTCGCTGGGTCAGAACCAACAGGACAGCACTGAACAACCCCTCGCTCCACGTCGTGAAATTTGGGGGGAGCTGGTTGCCCAAGTAGGGATCATTTACAGCGTGGATTATCTTACTAAATCCTCACAACAATCTGACACGGAGTCTGTCTCTGCGCTCATGTGACAGATGAGTCATTTTCTTACTGAGCCACAGACAGAAGTCCCTGAGCCAAAGTCAGTTGGTGGCAGAGCTGGATCCGACCTGCTGTTCTGGCTGTGAGCTCCGTCCGTGGGCCTGGCTAGGCTGTGTGTGGTGGGGACATAGTCCACAGGACCCGTGGAAGCAGAGGTGTGTGTGTGTGTGTGTGTGTGTGTGTGTGTGTGTGTGTCCTCCAAGCGCCCAGCTCTGAGTCCATACTCATCGATGGCACACTCAGGACCAGGGAGCTGTGCCTTCAAGGAGGCATTGGCTGCCACTTATGGGCACCAAGCCAACTGGGGAGAGGACCAAGAGCAGACTCCAGAACCCTCTGCACAGCCCAGGAGAAGTTCAGGTCTCAGCTACCATCCGGGGGTGGGGCTCGCTGGGTCATAACTCTACGACCAGCTGTCTGCCTTGCCCAGCCTCCCTCACCCTCTCTCGTTTTCTCCTGCTTTTGCCCGAGATCTGAGTCACGCTCCACAGTCCTCAGATGCTAGGCCTCTCTCCTTACTTGTACCACACTCTGGGGTCCAGGGGAAAAGCGAGGACAGGATGGGGAGGCCAACAGGGCCTCCCCCCATATCTGACTCACTCTGTCTTGACCTCAATGACTTCACTAGGGGTCCTCCCCAGCTCCACTTGACTTACTTACCCAGGAGGTAGTCCACAGCGCGGGGGTCGAGGGCCAGGAGTTCAGTGCGGTTCCAGACATAGTGGGCGTGCTAGAAGGAAGGGCCTGTATTAGCACTCGCTGGGGGCTGGAGGGAGCCAGGAGGACAGCCGCCTTCAGTCAGTTACCAATCCTTCCGGCTGATCTCAAGAAATCACTAGTCGGCAGGCAATTTACACCCCTCCCCCAATTTACATTGGGGGTTGCCGCTGGCAGCTTTGGCCGGGAGAGTCCAGCTGAAGGGATCAGGGGTTCCTGGTGGTGGTGATGTTCTTCTCTCTGGGTGTTCCAAGGTGGAAGAGGAGGGCCGTAGGCAAAAGTAGGGGCAGGGGCAGGTCATGAGGGGCTTGGGGTACCTGCTACGGGGCAGGAGTTGTGTGTCCGGGGGCCATGGAGACCCATGGAGGAAGCAAAGGAGGATGTAAAGAAATGGGGCTTCTCCAGGGCACAGAGACCACAGAAACTGGTGGACTGGCTCAGCTGGCCAAGGCACCATTCAGGGCCAGGCCTCGGGGTCACAACAGCTCTGTGTCCTTCGGAAGCGAGGCTCAGATTGACCCCTGCATCACTGAAGAGGCTCTCCTGGCTTATCTCATTTGAGCCTCACGTCAGCACCACAGGACACAGTTATGATGACTAGTGATTAATGAGGTCACTGAGGCACACACGCTACAATGAGCAAGTCGTCCAGGCTCAACCCACTCTTTTTTTTGGGGGGGGCATCACTGCTCTCCGGTGGTGGGAGTAGGAGGCCCAGCCCCACTGCTGGAATTGAACCTCCGTCCCAGTGGGCCGCAGTCCCGCGCACAACCACTACACCACTGGGGCTCAGTCCCTCAACCCACTCTTAACTCAGGTTCTTCTTGGAATGGGTGGCCTCTCTGGGATTCTGCAACAACACCCCAGGGCCCTGACCCTGCTGTGGCGACTCTGCAGGAAGGACGATGCTCTGGCCCCACTTCCACGTGGGGAAACTGAGGCTGGGAGGGGAAGTGTCCCCTGGGGGTGGGCCAGAGGCAATTCCTGGGAGCCTGAGCTGAGTCAGAAGAAAGGGAGAGGATTGAAAGCCACTCAGGGCCACACCCCACCCCCACCCCGTGGGGGCCATTCCTGGGGCCTGCCTGCACCAGGCTCTTGGCCCAGCCCCATCCCACAGGCCTCCCTGAGGGCTAGTCCTGGAGCCCTCAGAAACCCAACCCCAGCGTGACATCAAAGTGGCTGCCAGACTGCTCCCCACTGTCTTCAGCCCTGACCACAGTCATTTCCAGACCCCAGCTGCCCCGTGCCGTGGATTTAAAGGGCCATTCCCACGCCCCCGGACTCCCCTGCTCACTCTAGGCTCTGGTTAAAGTGAGCTCCAGCTCAGGTTTCTCCCCTAGCAGTACACTGGGCCATCCTGCTGCTGCCCCTGCAACCACCTGCCCCTGCCTCCCCCTCCCCCACCACCTCCCTTCTCCACTGGGGGCTTCTCCCGGCCTCCCGTGGGCTCCTGGACTTCCACCTCCCAGGTCCCAGCCCCATCTGATTCACCCTTTGTATCAGCTGTCCAGGCAAGGCCCTGCACACAGTAGGTGCTCAGACTGTCACAAAAGCCACTCAGGTTACTCTCCCCATCCTGATGGTGCCCTAGCCCCCTGAGACATCTCCCCCGCTGCCTCCACCCTCCCACGTCCCCCCTTCCCGGAAAGAGCTGCTCCCATGCCTATGATGCACTGTTCGATTGCTGGCCCAGAAGAGGGGCCCTCCATTCAGACGCACTTCGACAAGAATGACAGGTGCCCTGAGACTCAGAGCAGGCCCCCAACCTGCCCCCCGCAGGCCCTGGAGGCCATACCTTGTGTCTGGGCTTGAAGCTCTTCCAGATGTCGATGAGGTTCAGGCCATCCAGCCTCGTGCCCCTGGCCTTCTCGTCCATCTCATACTCCACGTCGGTTCTGTTCTTGGGGAACATGTACTTCCGGCCGCCCCCCATGATCACCTGAAAGGGACAGGGGCCATCAGTGTGCCCTGATGTCCCAGGACATCTGGACAGCTGGGCTCTGGGGGTAGAGGGGACATCTGACAGTCTGGTGGGTCCAGTCCGCCTGCCCCCCCTGAGCAAGACCTTGCCTGTCTGGGAAGGGAAATCAACTTTGGGGCTGACCAGAGGATGCAGCTGAGAGCGTCCGGGGCTGTGGCTCGGGCTCTGACCTGACTACCTGAGCTCCTGCCCTCCTGTGGCCTTTGTGACTCAAGGGGCTTCCCTGGAGTCAGACTAGGGCTGTGTTTTGGGAGACAGGCTGTCCGTCCTTTTTTTGGAGGCACTGCTGGGGGACTTGAACCCCCAGCCCTTCCATGAGCAGCCCTTCCATTAAGAGTTTGCACCACAGCAGGAGTGCCCCCTGCTCCCCCCCTCCCGTTAACTGGTTTTCCAGCTGGCTCCCACAGTGACCATGGAAGACCAGGTCCTGGGTGATGAGATGTGGCACTGCCCACTGCAGACACAGCCACACACCACAGCACCCACCAAGACAGTGACTTCTACATGCCCCTCCCCCCCCAAGCTCGCTAGCAAGTGCAGGGTCCAGATTTGAACCCAGGGCTTCTTTGACCTTGGTGCCTGCTGGAGGAGCCATCTGAGGGCCAGGCTCTTCTGCCAGGGAGGTCTTGGGGCAGCCCAGCTGGGAGCCGGCCCGCCGCAGGCTGGGCAAACAGCGGGGCCGGTCTCCCCGTCTGTATAATCAGGTCCAGGCTAATTTTACCCACCCCGGCTGGCGTGTGCGGGCGGATGGACGCGGGGCGTTTGCTTTCCTTGGGAGCCCATGTTTGAAGTCCTGGCTATTTTTAAAACGGGGGCCAAGAGCAAAACAGCCGCCGCCCGCGGTGACCACCACACCGCTGTCCTCCTGTCACCGTGGGCTCCGGCCCAGGCCGCTGCCCCTGGCCGACACCTTGGGAGAGCAGAGCCCAGCTGGGCTGGACCCCGTGCCCCAGTCTTCAGGCCTGGTGCTTCACAGCCTCTTCCTCTCTGCCGTGCCCCCCTGTTCCCGCCTCACTGCCTGGGGTCTGCAGGGCAGAGAGGGGCCTGGAGGTCAGGCCAGGGGCACAGGCAGCTCTGGGGCTAGGAGTTTGGATCCTGGCTATGTCGGTTCTTGAGCCCGTGACGGAACCTCAGATTCCATGAGTGATCACCAGGAGGAGAGAGGAGGGGTCTTCGGGATGAATGTTCGTGGAAAAACAGAATGAAATGAGAATGGAACTCTTCTGCGGACTTTTTGAAGCCGCACTCTCGCCGGGTCACAGAGCAATTCCGCACGGCACCGGCCTTCCAGGGGACTCTAGGAGCTGGCCTCCCAGCCAGGAGAACTCAAGTCACAAACAGCTCCAGAGGGGCAAACTCCTCACTCCAGCTCCAGCCCTGAGCTCTGGGGGTTGGGGAGAGGCCGTGTGGAAGAAGGGGACCCCAGGTCACTGCCCGCCCCCTTCCCCCCACGTTCCCACAGAACCTGGCCCCTTGGCGTGTCAGGGTGGGGAGTGAAGCCCCCAATCTTCCTGCTGGAGTCGCCGCCACAGTGCTTCCAGCCCAGCAGGGCTCATTAACCTCCCAAATAACAGAGTGGCTGTTTGGCTTGGGGGTTTGGGCTGGTGTCGTTTTCTTTCTCTCTTTCTTCTTTTTTAGCAGCAGCTATTTATTTTCAGGGCGGACACTGGGACTTGTGCTTCACAGACGACAGTGGCCTGGGGACCCAGGGGCTCCCTCGGGCAGTGATGGTGCAGGGGGAGGCAGGACCAGGTGGGAGGAGGGAGAGGAGAGCGAGGGGAGGAGCGTCCTCACAGGTCTTCCCTCCCTCCCTCCTCCTCCGAGTGACACGCTCCCCCCCCCCCCTGTCTTGCCCCCAGCTGGAAAACTGCCCCCACCCCAGCCCCCACCCTGGGCTCCAGTACCCGGTCCGGTCCCCGTTTCAGGCGCTGTCTGCCAAATCTCTCTGAGCAACAGCCCCGTAATTATACCCTGGGTTTGTCCAACAAATGTTCTCACATCCATGACCTCACTGTGGTCTTCGGGGGCTCTGGGGAGGGAGGGGGGGGGCCCGCTGTCTGCTCTTATCACACAGGTGGGGAGGGAGCTGCATTCTGGGATGGGATGACTTGGCCTCAAGCAGTTGTTGGCCGGGCAGGCTTGCCTGGACTCTGTCCTCCAAGGCGGTCCCTCATCCACGACTTGGAAGAGGGAAGACATGGGTTGGTAGAGGGTCTACTGGCATTAGATAGCACTTAGAAATTGGGGGCAAGGTCACAGGAGGAGGAAAAGACAGGGGTGGTGGTGGAGAGAAACAGTGGGGGTTGCTGGGGGCTAGGGGCTTTCTCTGAGCTGCAGTGAGCCCCCATTTCAGGTTAAGGGGCCCTAGACCCCCTACCCCTGCCATGTACCCTCCCTCTAGCCAGCAGCGGGGGAGGGGGGGGAAACAAGTCAGAAGTTCCTCATTCAGAGGCCCGAGTCGGGACGGGTCTGCGCATAGGCAGACAAGATCAGTGGGACTTGAACTATGTCTGCATCATGCCTGTGCGTGCTTGGCATGTCACGTGCGTGCCTTGGAGCAGGGACACATGTCTCAATCAGGAACATGACTGCTTTCTGGGCACCCTCGAAGGGTCAGGTCCTGTGCTGAACTCTCTGTAGAAGGAACATTATTTCCTTCTTGCCGTGGGCTTATGGTGGGAAACTCACTCATTTCAGGGCAAAATGGAGGCTCAGAGAGGCCAAGTCACTGACCGAAGGCCACACAGCCAGCAAAGAGCAGGTCCACGACGCGAAGACCTGCCGTTTGCAACGTGGACAGCCCCTCACCGTCGTTCACACCACCTCCTTCCCAAGTGCATTTGAGTGTGTGAGAGACCCGCTGCCTCTGCCCATGGGAATACGCAGAGCACGCCCTCCCCTATGAGGCCACACTGATTCCCCCCTCCTCCCCCTCCCCCCAGCGTGTCCCGTGTTGAGGGGCCGCCACACCAGTTTCCAGTGTTTGCAATAATCCCTAGGCGCCTGGCTCCTGGGGCGTGGTGGCGGCTACAGCAGGCTTCACCCCCCAGTCCCACCACCACGAAATCCCCAGTGCCTCCCTGCTCCCGCCACAAATTCCCTCAGGGGTGGGGAGTGCTCCCAGGTGTGTGGGCAGCCAGGCCAAGTGGCTTGTCCCGGGCCAGCCCGGGCCTGAGGCAGCCTGCTCCTGCTCCCCGTCCCCGGGCTGCCCCAGCCCGCCCTCACCTCAATGTCCTTGATGTTGTGCATGAGCTGGTAGGCAATATCTTTGCAGCCCTGGCTCAGGGCCTCCGGGGGCATCTCGTTGTCCGAGTACCAGTCGCGGTCAGCAGAGTGGGCGTAGGTAGCGCTGGGTGTGGCATGGTTCACTCGGGTGGTGGTCACGACGCCCACAGACTTACCTGAGGGGCAGAGGGCAGTTGACCATGTGGGACATGGGGGTGTCTAAACTACCCCCTTCTCCCAGCCTAAGACCGACTTCCCAACAGTTCCCGTGCCTGGGTCTCAGTCTCTCCCTATGGAAAATGGAGATGGCTTCCAGAAGCCTGGCAGTTCTGTGACCCTCTCGTGCTGACAACCCTGGAGCTGTGAGCACCTGGGCTCGACCCAGCAGAACCTCACTCCTCGAGCAAGCAGCCCCCTCCCCCCAAAAGCACCCCCCCCCCAAGGGGTCCCAGGTAGGGTGACCTGGGTGAGTCTGCCTTGTACCCCGAGTCACCAGTTCCTGAGGGGATGGGCCACGTCATCCCGATTCCAGGTGCACCCTTCTCTAGGGAGGAGGGTCAGGAGTGGGGTGTGGGTCTCTATAACACTCCCTCCTTACACCCCACTTACGAGGGGCTGCTTTTCCACACCCATTTCCTGCCCACGACCCCTCGGCTGACCAGTTGCCATTAAGTCCTGCCCAGCTCATGGAAACCCATGTCAGTCAGAGGAGGGTTTTCAAAGGCCGATCGTTGAAAACAGATCACCAGGCCTTTCTTCCAAGGCACCTCCACGGAGTCTTGAATCACCTGTCTTCTGACTAGCACCCGAGTGCATTCGCACCACCCAAGGACTTAGGGAAACGAGGCTTTCTGCTTGGGGCCTCAGCTGGCCAATGGCTGAGCTGAGACGAGAACCTACCCTCCCCCCCACTAGGCTTCCCTACCTCATGGGAGGGGTTCTATGAGTCGCCCTCTGACTTCCAGAACATCAGAGCCGGAAGAGGCCAGGAGAGCATCTTCTCAACCGCCTCCCCATTGTACAGTCGGAAAGACCGAGGCCCGGGGCAGTGCCCAGAGCTGGATCCCACGCCCTGTGGAGACCCCGCTCACCAGCGTCCTTGGCCCAGCGCAGGATGGAGGTGACCTCGTTGCCCTGAGTGGTGTTGCACTGGGAGCGCTCGGTCGCTGCGCTCACCCCCACGGTGCCCTCGTTGGCCTTCACCCCACACAAGTAGGCGGTGGCGGTGCCCGCGCTGTCGGGGACCTGAGCGTTGGTGTTGTAAGTCTGCAGGTGACAAAGGAGGTCAGGAGATGGCCAGGCCTTGCCCCACACTGCTGCCCACCCCTCCTCTACAGGGGCCTGAGCAACAGGCGGTCTTCTTCCTGCCCTGTGCCCAGGCAGCCGTGGGAGGCAGGAAGGGACCAGATCCCGGGTCTCCGACCTACAGAGAAGAGAGGGAGGAGAGAGGCCGGAGCAAGCTGGGTCGGCTGAGATCGCTCTTGGGGAGGGGCAGTGGTCAAGAAGGAAGGAGTCAGGGCGCGGGGGGCAGGGGAAGCAGCAAGGAGTTGGGATCTAGAGCGGCCTTCTCCACCTTCCTCCTGCCGCGACCCTTTCCTACAGCTCCTCATGGGGTGGGGACCCCCAGCCAGAGCATTGCTGTCAGTGCTACTTCATCACTGTCATTTTGCTACCGTGATGAATTGCCATGTGAATATCTGATCTGCAGGATGTACTTTCATGGTTACAAATTGAACATCAGTAAAGCGTAGTGCTTCATCACAAAAACACTATGCAATTATATACCGTGAAATATTTATTTCTAATGACAAATCCATGAACGTTTGTCTCGAAGCATGGTACAGCATGAATCACATGTGGGCGTTGCTGCATGTGGGCCGACCCGCCTAGAGACGATAGAGGAGCAAGCGGTGTCTCTGGGTGCCTCAGACCATGGGAAATATGTGAATGTGTGTTTTCTGATAGCCGCTGGGCATGGACCCTGGTGTATCTGGCTGTGACTTTTCCCACCAGTCTGCTACTGAACCGATCCTGACAGGACAGAATAGAGCTGGCCCCAGGGCCCCAAGGCTGTCATCGTTAGAGGAGGAGACGGCCGCCGCTGCCTCCCACAGGGCCTGTGGGCTCAGACTGGCCACCTTTGGGCCAGCAGCTGAGCATTTACCCATGGTGCCACCAGGACCCTTTTGAGAGCAACCAGAAGGTACACTAACACACACACACACACACACACACCTGCCATTTCTCAACAGGTAACCTATGATGCCACTGGGGCTCCATGGCTGGCACTCAAACAGTCCCGGGAATAGGTGTACAAGCTGGTGTTTCCATGTACACAGTGCACGCAGACAGGCCCAGGAGCCTCTGCTGCAAGAAGGCAGGATGGTAGCGACTCTTGGTGGGGAGGGGGGTGGCCAGAGGGGGCTTGAGGGGACCTCCGGCTGCTGTCATGTTCAGTATCTTGATCTGGATGAGGGTTTGACAGGTATGTTGACTTTGTGAAAATTCAAAGTGTATGGGCTGAGCCCCGGTGGCGTAGTGGTTGTGCGCGGGACTGCGGCCCACTGGGACGGAGGTTCAATTCCAGCAGTGGGGCTGGGCCTCCTACTCCCACCACCGGAGAGCAGTGATGCCCACAAAAAAAAAAGAAAAAAAGAAAATTCAAAGTGTAGACTATCTGTGCCCTTTTAAACGCACAACGCCATCTTTTACTTCGCAAGGCAGTGGTGGCTCAGTAGGTAGAGTGCTCGCCTGTCCTGTGGGAGACCTGGGTTCGATTCCTGGCCAGGCCACTGCCTGCCTGTCAGCAGAGGCTTGCATGCTGCTATGATGGGGGAACGACTTTCGGTGGAGCTTCCGCGCTAAGAGTAGGAAGAAAGGTCTGGCATGCTACTTCTGAAAACCAGCCAATGAAGACACACTGGGTCACTACAGAGCTGCAATCAATTAGGGGGCTGGGCAGGCCCAGGCAGCACTTTGTCCTGTTGTACGTGGGGCTGATTCGATGGATGTGTATAGCAAGCACACTTTAATGCAAAGTGGCTGTTGTTTGTAAATGAGCTAAACTTTTGAAAGTCTGACCCTCATTGACAGCAGGGTCCCCCCAACCCTCTTTCCAGCAAGCCAGGCAGATGACAGGATGTGCGCGGTTTGAGCCACGTCTAGAGGACACCATGCCTCTGCCTCCCTCTACAGGACAGCCTGTGGCCAGGGCAGCTGGGGGTGGGCTCACCTTGGAAAGGGCGACGAAGGGGAAATGGTCCATCTCCAGCCTGGTCTCCTCCCCTGGCTTGTGGTGGAGCTGGCCCTTGAGGATGCGGGCTGCCGTCACCGTGGAAACGCCCATGCCTAGAGTGGGGAATGGAGGGACTCTGTCTCTATGGCTCCCTGCACCCATAACCCCGCTGGGCAGGGGTTAAATTGGTGCCAAGGCAGGCCACCAGAGGTGGTTCAGGAAAGTGGCGGAGCTCAGGGGATCCCCCAGGAAGAGCAGACTTCTTGACCCCTGCCATGCCTTCTGGATCCTATCACCTGAGACCCTCCCTCGGCCCCCAAGGCTCACCATCTCCCAGGAACATGATGACGTTCTTAGCCACGTTGGTGTTGAGGTTCTGGAGTTCCAGGGCATTCTTCAGGGTCTGCTGAGCCTGGACGCGCCAGTAGTTGGGGTCTTTCTCTTTCTCTGTACAGGGGAGTAGCAGAGTCGTTGGCAGGGTAGGGATGGCTTCCCTTCTTTTGACTTAGGGACACCCCAACACCTCACGGGGGAGGGCTGAGCACCCTGGATGTGGATAAGGACGCCGTAGCTCCCCATCTGACGGCTTACAACCGGCACGCCGGTCAAATTCTTCCAAACAAGCTTCTGAGCCACGTCGTAGAATGAAGAAACAGAGATGTCAAGCGACTGGGCCAAGGCGACACAGCACTGTCAGACACAGGCCAAGCTGGGCTTCCTTCGCGCCTCAGCCCACACGCTTGCCTCCCTCCCAGGCGAGAGAGCGCTTCTGCCAAGGCAGCAGATGCCTTGTGCCAGCACACCGAGAAGGGTCATAGGTAACCTCTCCGAGGGATCTGACGTCTTCCCTGTGCAGGGCTCCCCAGATGTACAGGCCATCAATGATAAACTCGGCTTGGCTTAGGCATTAAGACAGGTTCAGCACGAGTGTGAGGAAGCCGTGGGATGGCCGGTGTGGCCCAGCAAGACTCGCCTTTTCTGTGACATGTCGAGTTGAAAGCAGCCACTCTCGTCAGTGATTCTCAGCCCCTGCCTCTCTTGAACCACCTGGACTCTCACTCCTGCTAGGCCAGGAGGGATCGCCAGGAGGTCATGTTGTGTGCCTGACGCAGCACCCATCGTTCACCCCCAATCCCAACTTCCCCTGGGCAGCATTTCACAGCTTCAGAACAAAGCAAAGGCCAGAAGCACCCCCTTTCTCTCATTCACGGATGCCTGGGGCCGGCAACCCGCCCACCGGTGGGAGGAATCGGACAGAGCCAGCGGTTGAGATGAGCCTAGAAGGCCAAGCTAGGATGCCGAGTGTGAGCTGTGTGACCCTGGGCCAGCACCTCCTCAACCTTGGTTTCCTCACCTGTCCACTGGGGCTCTGGGGTTGCTGTGACGACTGAGCTGGATAAGACAAAGAGCCCGCCTGGCTCAGAGGAAGGGACCTAAGTGGACTGACTGCCTCTCCACCCGCCTTCCCATAACTGCTCCCCTAGGGCTGCAAGCCCTGCTCTCTTAGCAGAGGCCTGGCCCTGGGAGGCAGCTTGGGGAGCTATGACTTGTAATGGCCTTCCAGGGCACAGAAGGGAAGACCCAGGCCAGGAGATGTGGGAGGGGTCTTGCCCAAGGTCACATTGCATGTGGGTGGCCTGAGGACACCTCTCCTCCCATTGGCCCTGCTTAGAGACAGCTGTGAGGGTGAAGGGCGTCCTCTCCTCATGCATGCACGTGCACACACACGCACACACACGCATGCATGCACACATGCACGCCCTGCTTTGAGCAAGCTTTCTCTTTGTTGGGGGGGGAGGGAGCGGACCAGAGGCGCCCCAGGTGCTTCCAGAGGACAAAGTGAAGCGTAAGAAAATGTGCAGAGTTTAGAAACCACAAAGGGACGACCCCCACCCCCCACCCCCAGCATTTCTGAAGCTGAACAAACGCAGGGGAACCTCCAAGCCTCAGGCCGAACCTAGAAGGATTCTAGGGGCCAGATATTGCATGATGCGGGAAGCATCAAGGGAAGATGGAAGGCATCCACAGTGGCAGTCCAAAAGGAAATGGCCAGTTTCAGGAGGGAGCCTAAGATCAAGCTTGCAACCTCGAAGGCTTGCAACAGGACATCCCCTTCCAGAAGGGTCTCGGGGAGCAGACGAGCCATCCAAGTGCAGTATAACACTGATGAAACACATATACAATTTTCCTCTAGTTCTTTAATGCTTCCCCACACACACATCCATCATGATTCCAATTCTACCTTACCAATCTGGCTAGGCCAGAGCATGGACACAGGTACAGATAAGAGCTAGAAACACAGGGAAACAGGACAGATAAACCCTCAGGACCAATATTGAAAGTCGCCATACCAGGAGGGGAAGGGGGAATCGATCACAAGGATCTACCTATATCCCGCACCAAGGGGGATAGACGACAGAAAAGCGGGCTGAGCCCCGGTGGCGTAGTGGTTGTGCGCGGGACTGCGGCCCACTGGGACGGAGGTTCAATTCCAGCAGTGGGGCTGGGCCTCCTACTCCCACCACCAGAGAGCAGTGATGCCCCCCCAAAAAGACAAGAGAAAAGCGAGTGTCAGTGTAAGATATAAGACAATAATAAGAATTTATAAACTATCAAGGATTCGTGAGGGAAGGCGGGGGTGTGAAATGAGGAGCTGATGCCAAGGGCTCAAGCAGAAAGACAATGCTTTGAGCATGATGAAGGCAACGATGTACAAAAATGCTTGACACAATGGATGGACCTGTGGGTTGTGATAAGAGTGGTACAAGTCCCCAAGAAGATGACTAAAAAGAAGAGAGTTATAGGAGCCACCAATAAAATGATTTTTTTTTTTACATTGACGGCCTTGAAGGACGAAGTCCAAGGTGCACTGACGGCCCTGGTGAAAAACAAGAAATGGGTGGGAAACAAGAAACTGAGTTGCTTCAACAAACGAGGTGGCGCTTGGCGCAGGCACTGGCCCATGCTAAGGAATTTGGAAGACAGCAACTTGGTTGACTGGCAAGGAGGGGTCCATTTCTTGCCAGAAACCCAAGCCAGATTCAGAAGAGGACATGGAACCCGGGATGTCTTTGCTAGTGTCTGAGGGATCTTGGCCGAAAGCAGAGAATACCAGAGAGATGTTTGCCTGGGCTTTATGGACTATACAGAGACATTCGACTGCGTGTTGCCTATAACAGGTGACAGATAACAATGTGAAGAATGGATAGTCTGGAACATTCAATCACGTTTCTTCAGAACTCATACATAGACCAAGAGGCAGAAGTGCATGGGCTATTCTCATTTGATCAGAACAAGCCGAGACTGCCGGTTTTAAATCAGGAAAGCTGTCGGTCCGATTCTGGCATTTCATGATCTGTATTCCGTCTATACGCAGAGCAAATCATCTGAGAACTGGATGCAGAACTCGGCGTGGGGCTCCGGGAAGGCCCATGCACTACAGGCTCTATGTTGACCACGGAACCTTGTTTGCTGAATGCGGAGAGGACCAGCAGCCCGTACTGATGAGGCTCTGTGAGCACTGAGTCCAGCTCAGTGCAGAGAACACGGGACTCCTCACAGCGGGGCCAATAGGCATCGCCCTGATCAATGGAAAACAGATCGACACCGTCAAGGCGATCTTGATTGGATCCACGTCAATGCTCGTGGAAGCAGCAAATGTCAAAAAGAGGAGATGACACCAAAGCCTCAGATAGAATCTAAATGTTTAGAAGACAATGTTGGCAACGTACATACACATATGCTTGACACAATTGATGTAAGGATTGTTATGAGAGCTGTAAGAGCCCCCAATAAAATGATCTTCTTTAAAAAAGGTTCAAAAGACAAAGACGTTGTCGGAGGAATATAAGACCTTTCCACAATTATATTTCTTCCAAAATATTAAGCGAATATTAGTAACTATTTGCCAGCGTGTGGTGGGAGGTCAGAAGCTTAGTTATTCTCCCTAAAGGTTTCAGCTATCCAGGAGCTATTTTCTCTCCCACAAAAGATAGGGCTCACCCCCTGCTGTTAGGACAATGGGCCACTTCCCCTGAAAGCTTTAGCTAGATCAAGTCTTCAGTCCAAGGGCAATCAAGGTTAGGCCACAGCCACCATGAATCTGGGGCCTGCCCTCCTCATCACATGGGGGTCCCAATACCTCCCTTGCCCATGGCATGTATGCCTCTAGATCATCCCCCTCATAGAGCCTATAGCCTATAGGATAGCCCCTTCCTGTGACATGTCTTTCTGTAATGAGGGGCCTTGCATATCCCCAAAAGATATATAAAGCTTGGTCAGACTAAAGGAGCTCTCTCACCCTCTCTGGCTGCCTCTCCTCCCCCAACTCCTCTCCCTCTCCCTATAGCCTCTGCTCCCCTCTCATTCTCTCTCCACATGGACCACCAAGAGGGGCTGAGATGAGCATGCATTCATAAAATGTGTCTGAGTCCATCATTTTTTTTGGGGGGGGGGCATCACTGCTCTCTGGTGGTGGGAGTAGGAGGCCCAGCCCCACTGGTGGAATTGAACCTCCATCCCAGTGGGCCGCAGTCCTGCGCACAACCACTATGCCACCGGGGCTCAGCCCTGAGTCCATCATTTTTATCGTTCATATTCTCTATGACTTTACTATCATCTTTCATAATTACTGCTGTACCATTGCACCTATTGAGCCCGTGATGATGTGTTAGAGGCGCGCTACTTTGTTTTACTTTTTGTGCACCTTTCTTCCTTTGGGGACTGAGGTGTGCCCACCTGCAGCCAGGGTATTCCCCGCCCCTTGAGGCGTGTGAGAACTGGCAAGGAAGAGGGCAAACCGTGGCAGCAGTGTGGCATTTGAACCATGGTGTTGGCCCAGACTCTCGGAGGTACCACGGACGGTCAGAAAACGAACACTTCATCTGTCTTGGAAGAATACAGCCAGAAAGGCTCCTTCGATCTGAGGATGGGGAGACTGGATCTATGTCCTGAGGACAGGGTGTCAGGAGGGACCAGTTCCTGGAAAAGGGCACCAGGTCGCTCAGCATGAGGGCAGAAGGGACTCAAGGGCAGCTAACACAACAACAACCAACAACCACCATGATCTCTCTCGCACCTGAAGAAACCACAGCACTTAACACTCACACAGCAAGAAGGAAGCTGGGTCTGGTCCTCCCGTTCCATTTCTGTGTGTCCTTGTGTGTGTCTTGTGTGTGTGTGTGTGTGTGTGTGTGTGATCTAAGCGAGTTTTATGAAAGTTATGAAGTTTATGAAGGTGTTTCAGGCTTACCCAGGCACCCACAGGGTCCCTCACCCCGTCTGCCTGCAGGGAAGCTGCTCGGGAAAGCCACGTAGTGGGCTGTGCTACATTGTACAGCAGCCACTGGGAAAAGGACACGGAGCAAAACCTCTGGCCTTTTCCATTCCTCCACGAGGAGGCGTGGTTGACGGCCCTGGTCGATGGCATTGGCTGAATTGAGCTCACCTGGTCCGTGTGCGTCTCTAAGCAAGTTCCTGCCCTAGAGGACCTGCCTGAGAGAATGCAGAGAAGGCATGAGACAAGGCCCGGGCACGTCTTCTGGCCTGGTGGTTGTGGCTAGAGAGCCCACGGGCTCCGGGCTGGACCCAGCTTCATCCTGCTTTCAGTGCGTCAGAGTGTACCTGCCTATGAGCCCCCAGCCCCCCAGAAGTTTAGCCGGAATCCCAGGGCTGGCGGATGTCAGCGCCTGCGCTCAGTCTCTGCGTCTCCCCGGGAGCTCTGACACCAGGTGCCCCAGGCCACAGCTGTCTTTGCGCCCAGCTCCATCGTTCACCAGGGCTCCCCCAGGGCCTGGCCATCGGTGTGTGGGGTGTGTGTGTGCGTGCATGTGTGGTGTGTGTGTGTGTGTGTGTGTATGTACACGCGTGATGTCAAGCTGACCTCGTGCCAGCAGACTGGTTTAAGCAACAGCAGCTTGTTTGACAAACGAATAGCCAGAAGGCCATTGTTCCTCCAGACGATTGAACAGCCCAGGCACACACCCGTGACGATGCTATTTGCAAAGAGTGAGTGTTTGTCAGGACATACAGTCTGATTCCATTTAAATGAGGTTCAAAACAGGCAAAACTAGTCTTCGGTGGCAGCGGCCAACCTAGCTGTTTCCTTTGCCCTGGGGGATAGGAGTATTGTTTGGGAGGGGCAGCTCATGACCAGGAACGCTCTGTCCTCGTCAGGATGACGTGGTAAGCAGGTGGGGGGTGGGAGTGGGCAGGGCGTGGAGGGGGTGCAGGGGACCGATCTGTTGCATGAACTCTGGTTCCCAGCATCACAGAGCAGACCAGTCCAGGTGGTTCTCTGGGCAACATCTCTAGGAAGCTGCTTACCAGCCATTTCTTCTGTGGCTCTGCCTGGGGCTGACCTGTCACCCTTCTGGTTACTGGTCCAGAGGACACCGAACCACCCAGGGACCCTTGGTGTACATTTCTGTAAAAGCCCATCAGACAATACATTCAAAATGCATGCACATTACTGTAAGTTATATGTAGTTAAAGGGGTGGGGGAATATCATTACACATAACCTGGAGTGCCTAAGATGAAACTGAGGGAAAAAATGAATTACTGAATATGGAAAGATTTTTCACAACTCTTTTCCACTTTTCTTTTAATCGATCTACTTAACCTTTCACTCAGGTGGGTGTGACCACCAAGAAGTCAGAGGCCCTATCCCAGAGTGATGCTGGTCCCCAAGAATGTACCATGGAGTAGCAGATGACCTGAGTCTCCAGCAGCTGGGGTTCTATCCCTGGGTCCGATACAGACCGGAGGAGGGCCAAGCTCCTCTCACACCCTAATATCCTTATCTCTGTTCTCGGTGAGATCGCGGTTAAGCTGTCAAGGTCGGCTGTCAGAAGCCAACGTCTGCTCCTGGGGAGAAGGGTGGGCCTTTCTCTTTCCGTAAGGAGTGACAGCCTCAGAAACAGACACAGTGCAGCCCTGTCCTCCAGGCTGATACGAGCAGGTGTTGACTTGATGGCAGTGAGTGGCTCCTGGCAGAGGAAAGGCTGCCATTCTTTGGGCATCTACGACCTGCTGGACACTGACAATCCCACATGATCCTCACATGAGTCCCACGCCAAACCCAACAAAGACAAACCCACTGTCACTCACTTCACCCCGACACATGGTGACCCAGAGGACAGGGTAGAACTAACCGCCCCCTTAGGCTTTCCGAGGCTGTCAATCATTAGGGAAGCCGATGGTTCACGGCCCCAAGAGGGAGGAATTACTCTACCCGTTGGAGAGATGGAAGTTGGGTGATGGTGAGAGGGAACAAAGTGCCAAAGGGCCCCCTTTTCCAGGGACAGATAGAGGAATGCAGGGGGGGTGGCAATCAAACACAGAAGAGGGCTTGAAAGAAAGGAAGGGGCCGGAAAGGGAGGAGTAAAATCCCCAGGAGACAGAAAGGGGGAGGGTCCAGAGGGGAGCTGATGGGGAAGACTCTTGGGATGTCAGGCCAGATCCGGCTCTGGCTTTGAAGTCAGTATCATAGACACAGTGGCCTTTGAGCAACGGAGCCATCGATGAAAACCATGCCCTCTGACCCTCCGCCAGGTCTATGTGAGGGTCTGGACTTATGATGTAAGAAGTGCAAACTGAGAAATGAGCATAAAGCTGTACTTAAAATGAGTTGACCTCCCAGGGTCCTGAATTCTGTTTAGACATTTCCAGGTGAGTCTCCAACCAAAACCAGCTCACCAAACCCGGGAAGAAAGGACTCCTGCAGAGGATGAAGCCATGAGCCTGAATGACAAACCCCACGAGGAAACACACCGTCTCGCAGGAGAGGCAGCAGACACGGCCAACAGGTGACACAGCCTCCTTAGATCTGGACTTGTTCTCGGGAAGCGTTGTATTTTAGCAGATTGAAAGAGTGGATGGAGAAAAGGGGCCAAGTGTCGCATTAGCACAGCATTCACAGTTGAAAGACTGGGGGGTTATTAAAAAAAAAAATGGGCTGAGCCCCGGTGGCGTAGTGGTTGTGCACGGGACTGTGGCCCACTGGGATGGAGGTTCAATTCCCGCTCACAGGAGCAAAGGCTGGGCCTCCTACTCCCACCACCAAGGCAGTGATGCCTATTTAAAAAAAAAAAGAAAGAAAGAAAGAAAGACTGGGGGGTGTCTTTGTGCTGTCTTGCCACGCCAAAGTACTTCAGATGGCTCTATGACCTTGATCATACACACTCCCCTCCCCCAACCCTCCCCCGCCCCCGGACCAGGTCTCCCCCAGCCCGCCACCTCCATACCCCAATCCTACCTGGCACTAGGGAGTTGCTAAGGCAGGCACCAACAGCCAACACTAAGAACGATGAAATCATGGTGCACCCCAAGACCTGCTTCCTCCCTGGAGCACAGAGATGCTGCGGATGTGGTGGGTTGGCAAGGGTCAGAGGTTAACTGACGTTCCGATCCTAGAAGAAGAAGAGACACAGGGCCCCCGCTCTAGGTTTAATCGTTCATTCACTCAGCAAGTGTTTGCTGAGCATCTGCTAAGCACCACGGTGGGGTGAGGCAGTGGAAATGCCAGGGTGGTGAACACACAGCCAGTCCTTCCCTCAGGAAGCTTACTCTCATCCACAGCTGAGTCCCTGGTGCAAAACAGTCCCAGCCCCCAGGAGGCCCACGCTCAGCCCACCCCAGGGGAGTCCCAGTCTCCCAGGCAGTGTTTCTTGGACTTCAGAGGGCATTAGGATCATCCGGAAGGTGTGTTAACAGAGCTTCCGGGGCCCCACCTCCAGAGACGAGGATGCTTGTCTGGTTAAGTTCCCAGTGACGCTGAGGCTGCAGCTGCCACCGTCGCCTTGCGAAGTCCGGGTCTTGAGGGTCGGCCTCGCTCGTCTGAGATTAAGAAACCCCCTGCTTCCAGGGCCAACACTCTTGCTTCATTCTCTGGCACAGCTTGTAATTTGCTTAAAAATATCTATTTTTTCATACTATGGCTTGTTTAACGCAATGGAGACGGTGCCTTAGAAGTGAGGATGACGAGATTTTTCCCCTCCTCCGTCTATTGTTTTCTTTAGGCACTCAGACTAATATTAGGCTTGAAAGGTAAGGAATCTGAAGGCCATCACAATTTTTTCTTGGTTTTTAAAGAAGCGCACTGTCTATATTTACACAGCTCATCTCAAGAAATGAAGTCAAGGGCTGAGCCCCGGTGGCGCAGTGGTTGTGCGCGGGACTGCGGCCCACTGGGATGGAGGTTCAATTCCAGCAGTGGGGCTGGGCCTCCTACTCCCACCACCAGAGAGCAGTGATGCCCCCCCCCCAAAAAAAAAAAGAGAAATGAAGTGAAGGACAACATCCCATTGAGCCTCCATCTTTCCTTCTTCCCCAGTCCATCCTCCTTCCCTCCTGTCTCCAGAGCCTGTCCCTCCCACCCCCCCACCCCGGGGGCCCAGCCTCCTTGCACAAAATGTCATGGGGGCAATATGTGGGGGAAACATCCATACTAGGTAAGCGATTGCTTTTGAGGATACAGACGTGAAAAACAGAAACAATTTCATGATCCCTTTTTAAAAAATTCACAGTCACATAAAATGGCACGATTCAAATTTTCAAAAAAGGTTGTCCTAGAAGCCCCGATAGATGCTTCCGTTATAAATGTGCTCTGCATGCAATGGGTGTTGTGTACGGATTGTGATAAGAGTTGTATGAGCCCCCAGTAAAATGGTTTAAAAAAAGAGAGAGATAAGAGCTCGGGACACACGCAACCCAGGAGCAGGAATAGGAAGAGAGATACCAGATGGGAAGAGGGAAGGGGGAGGGAAGGAGAAGAAGGAGAAAGTGATGGACACTTTCTGTGGCTCTTTTTCTTCCTTAGTGGGGGCTCATACGACTCTTACCACGACCCACACATACGTCAATTGTACGCAGACCACATTTGCACATTTGTTGCCATCATCATTCTCAAAACATCCTCCTTTTACTTAGGCCCCCAGTATCAGACCCCTCCAGGGGAAAGGACAAGGGAAACTATGGAGAAGAGGAGACAGCGGTCGGTATGGGACATGGAAATAATAACTTATAATCCATCAAGGGGTCATGAGGTGAGGGTGAAGGGAGGGGGAATAAAAGATACCAAGGGCTCAAGAGAAAGTAACTCTCGGGCAGAGCCCCGGTGGCGTAGCGGTTGTGCGCGGGACTGCGGCCCACTGGGATGGAGGTTCAAATCCAGCAGCAAGGCTGGGCCTCCTACTCCCACCACCAGAGGGCAGTGATGCCCCCCCCAAAAAAAACTCCCCCCCAAAAAAGTAACTCTCTAGAAATGATAGCAACCTGTATACAAATATGCCCGACACAGTTGATGTATGGATTCTGATAAGCATTCTAAGAGCTCTCAATAAAATGACTTTTTTTTTTTGGGGGGGGGGGGCATCACTGCTCTCCGGCGGTGGGAGTAGGAGGCCCAGCCCCACTGCTGGAATTGAACCTCCGTCCCAGTGGGCCGCAGTCCCACGCACAACCACTACGCCACCGGGGCTCAGCCCTAAAATGACTTTTTAAAAAAGAATACTCAGTTGCAAAAAAGAAGACTATTCTGTTGCCGACTGAAAGTAAAATGACTGAAAGCCAGAGGAGAGTCTTGAAGAGCCTTCGGTGTGTCTGGACGAGGAGGCCGCCTCACAGACTTTGGACTGGTCTCGGGAGGGCCGGGGCCTGTCTGCTGACGCCGGCTCCTGAGGTACGCAGGTAAAGCGCATCATAATGGGTTAAAGCAGAACCCAAACACCAAGCTCACTGCCATCGGGTCCGTTCTGACTCACGGCGACCCCACAGGACAGAGTGGGTGCGTGCCCGGGGCTTTCTGAGACTGGGACTCTTTTTCTGTTTGGTTTTCTTTTTTTTCTT